>OMPJ01029693.1:0-12354 GCA_900312935.1 Carapus acus
TCATCATCTCTAGTGTTTAAGTGGGTGAGGAAGACTCTTATTGCACTAGTCCAGGTCACATTCGGACGCACCATAAACAAGTAAGTAGAAACACAGCACCTCTAATGCTAAAATTAATGCCGTAAGTGTGTTTCTCACCTTGCAGCTCGTGTGTGTCACCTGCTTATTAGACAGAGATTCCAGCGTGTCGATGAATTGCAGTGGGCGGCCGCGTTGCCGAGGGATGTAACGAGCTTAACCTTTTCCATGTGGTATTTCTTAACTTCAGACAGATCCGGGACACGGTGAACTGGATCTTCTCTGAGCAGATGCTGGTGTGTTACATCAGCGTGTTCAGAGATACTTTCTGGCCCAACGGAGTTCTGGCTCCGCACGTCAAAGTCCGGACGGAGGCCGAGCGCAGGGATACTAAAGATCAGGCTCAGCAGAAACTACTAGACAACATCCCAGGTTAAAACCCAAGACATCTGATGTGAATATATCAATCAAAATACGTGCCTGTCTCTACTTTAGCCAGATTATATCTGAATCGCTCTGGATTTGTCTTTCAAATCTTACTTTCTAATATTTCCACTCTTTCCTCAGATGCATTAGCAAACCTAGTTGGCCAACAGAATGCCCGCTTTGGAATCATCAAGATCTTCAATGCCCTGCAAGAGCCCAGTGCCAACAAACATCTTATATTTGTACGCACAAACACAAACATTCCAGAATTCATCATGTCCCGGCAGGATTTTCAACCCCTGCGGGCTGCTTGCTTCATGGTTCTCCCTGTCTTTGTCGCAGGTGCTGATGGAGATGTTTCTGAAGGAGCTGTACCCTGAGCTGAGCTCAAAGTCCAACAGCATCTGAGCTCCTCCGCACACACCACACACACACAGTCTTCGGGTGACGCAAAGGATTCCTTGGGTTCAGCTTTTAGAACTTTTTGTAGCTGACCAATCACAAATTGCCAATCCTCATGGGAGTTGTTGTGACACCACCAGACTGAGAGCGAAGCCAAAGGTCGGCGGTGACATGGACTGTGTGCGGCTGAACAAGGAGAACCCAGCGGGACTCTTGACCTCTCCCTGTTTACAGAGCAAAACCAGATCACAACTCTTAACACAAAACCTCACGTTCACGTCAGAACAATTTCATCTTTGACGTCATCTGACCTGTATTGTTATTTTTACATTTCTTTTCTTACATATTTAACACTGCAACATCAGATCTGTGCCACAACTTGGTGAAACTGAATGTTACGTGACTGTGAGGTCACAGGACCCAGTAACAGTTTGTGAAAGTAAATGGCTCGCCACGTGATTGTTATTTTGTTTTGTATTTTTGTTTTTTAGCCCTTGTGATCAATAGATCTGGTCTAAATTCAGCGCACAGAGCTGAGTTTCATATTTGGGGTGATTGCTGTAGGCAGCCAGAGCGTCTGTGTCAGGCCTCTAAACATTCCTCCTACACAACCTGAGCGACAACACGTGTGTTCTGTGATTATTGGTAAAAGGCTTATAATTGTGCAATACGTCATGTGAAGGTCAATGTGATGATTTTATTTATGATTATCAATGATAGATTTTATTTTTACCAGATATTGTTTAGAGTGTTTATATGAGCAATAAATTGCAAAAAGGTTACAAATGTTGTATGTTGTGAACAACTTAAATGTTCAAGACTGTGACTCATTTTACATCCTTTTAATCCCACTCAGGCCGAAAACAGTATTTAGTTTACTTTTTTTAGTATTCTTTTCAGTAATCTTAACAGTTATTCTGTCATCCAGTGCTATAAATGCCAGTCAAGTAATTGCTCACAATAAAATTGTAATGCTAGACAAATTTCTCCACACTGAAAGAGGTCAAAGTGCCAGAAAAACTGTACAAGCTCCATTTGTTTTCCAAAATAACATTTGAGCACCTGGAGGCGAAGTGGCCTCACATTCAGTTTGTCCTGACAGCTTGAACGCAACACGTGGTTCTAGCCAAGGGCGTGGTTTCAGCGTGAGGGGGCGCGGCTCCATCTTGAGGGGGCGTGGCCAACCGTCGGCGTCCCTCTGCACAACACAGCTGAGCCCCAAGTTGTCAGGTCAGGAATAATTGCCGGAAACGTGCCGATTACTTGTCAGAATAAAAGAACAGTGAGACGACGCTGTTAAGAGGTGAGAACGGGGTGTAAGTTTGAAATTTCGAAATTAAGTTTGGGTTGATGGTTTGATTTTCTCGATTGTCTTTGTCGTGTTTGGAAAGAATACACTGTTGTTTTTCCTCGTAAACTGAGCGTTTAGCACAAAGGTACACTTTTTACAGTCTTCTTCAGATACCATTTTCAGAAATTCTTTTTTCATGAGCGATTGTGAAAAAAGTAGACATCGAACATGATTCCCTCCTTGACATACATACTTCACGTAAAGTTAGAGTCTGTTGTGCATAACCATGTGTTGTCTTCATTGTTTTGATTGCACGCATGAAAGACTCAAGTCTCCCACCTGGTTTTATTGTGGAGGAAAACCGGAAATGAAAGAGGTAGCTACTCCTGTCTTGACTTTCGTGCCGCTCGTGGAAGATAATCGACCGAGCCACCGCCAAATATAGCGGGATAGCAAATAACGCCTAATCCTGTGTTTACTCTGACCCACTACTTAAAGGTAGGGCACATTGAAGACACACAGTGACACCGGCTCACATTTTACCCAATTAAACGCTAAAGCGAGCGAGTGTGCAAGTGTAGCGATGCAGCCGCAGATGAAGTTATTAGCTGTTGAAAGTTAGCATCGTTACGGTAGGCGCCCGGGCTTTGATTTGTTTTTAGCCCCCACGGGCTTCACATTCCTTTTAATACACACTTGTATGCGTTTGAAACAACATCTGAGCGGGTTATTAAATATTAAATGGCTACAGACAGCCAGCACGAGAGTTTTTTCTTTCTTTTTTGAGGAGGAGGCGGCTAGCCAGAGCTGCCGCTGTACCCACTGCTGACGCCACAAGACGCAGAATTAAAGTGAATTAACAGCGGATTCAATTAATATTTAATTAAACGAAGCACAAATGACAAAGGCTGAGTCACATAGCGACATAGAAAAGTTGCCCTGCGCTGTTCTCCAGCTGTTTGGCTAAAACTGTTGAAAGTCCAGATTGTTTATATTGAGAATATTTACAATTGGCAACCGTGGTACAGCAAAGCTTTCACCATATTTATACTCGCCAGAATTAATCACTACGTTAATATATAGAACGAGGATTTTCTTTGTTTGATGTACTGTATTAACCCTGTGGTCAGTTCATCCCGAGCAAGAGTGCGAAATAAAGTAACGCCATTTGCTCCTCTGTTAACCTCATTTGTACTTCAACATCTCCATCTTTTTCCCCAATTATCATTTGAATCAAAGCTTATTTCTCGATCATTCAGGGAAATTTTCAGTTGCTGTAAACTCTTGTGCATGGTAAAAAGGGTAAATAGGGGAGTGGCAGTATGTCACGGTTGTATGTGACATACGTTATCATTCCTCAGGGAAAACAGATTGCACAGTCTACAACCGGCCGCTGGTTGGGGTTGAAGAAATAAGACGTTTTGTAATGGGTCACCTTTGGGAAGAAGGCGGCGCTAGGAGGCAATAATGATGCAAAGAATGACTGCAGAGTCATCTTTGGTTCTCAACTCAAAATTAACTGTCCAACTGTCTTCTGTGCTGAGGTAAACGTGGTCTTCCCATTTTGTAGAATGAACCGTTTTGCCTAATGGAGACGGACGATGAGCTGGAAAACTTCCTCAGGGAGCGAAAAGGCCGAGTGCTGGAGGATAAAGCCCGTCTGGAGCATGACCCTCCATACATGGAGATGAGGGTGAGAGGACTCGTGTCTTATCGCTTCACATTTAAGCTAATTCAATCATTTCTGACAGGCAAGCGGAACGAGCTTTTGACATTTGACTAGTCTTGAATTTTTCAGTCATGTAAAGTGTCACATCTGAATTCTTTTTTGTAATTAACAGTCAAAATCCCAGAGAGGCTATGGGTCCACTGTGAAGGAAAACATCCCTCCCAAGTCTGCCGGGCAGGGGAAAGGTAGGAAAAGAGGCACCACTCTTCATCACAACAAAATAATCAAGCATCTTCAGCCTCTCACCAAAGAAATGCAGATTTTAGCCGATGATTCTCCATCCTGCCACGTGAGGTGTGCGTGTGTGTCTTGAGACGGGCCGATGTCTTGTTTTGGTGTGACACTCCTCTTCAACTTGTGCCCCTGTGCATTATTAATGTGTGTGTTTTGTCAGAGGAGAGTTGCATTCTGGGTTTGCCTCTGGGCGTCGAGTACGAGAGGAAGAAGCAGCGTCTCCAGCATGAGCTCCGGATGGACTACAAGCGCTTCGTGGCTCAGGTATTTATCCCGGGCCGAGCGAGGAGGGCGGACTAATATTTCACCATCAATGAAGTGTGGGTGCATTTATTGAACGCACTGTCAAGTGTTTGGAGTGCAGCGTTGCCTTGTGGATTATTGTTGAGGAAATTGCACCCTGAGCTTCGGACACAGAAATCAATCCATCCTGTGACTTCTTGTCACAGATAAAATGCAGCGACTCTTCAAGACCTGAACCTGCAAGTCTTCCACAGACCAGCTGGTTGGACAAGGTAAATATTACCTCAACTCTACCACAACCTGGTTTAGATTTTTCCACCATGTACAGAATTACATAGAACCTCGTAATTGAATATTCGAGTCTTGAAATCGCGTCTCTGCCTCCAGGAAAACCGCGTTCCTCGTCTCCCCCTTCAGCCGGAGGAGCAGCACGGCCTTCTCGACCCCGGCCAGCGCAGAGCCTCCCAAAGCGACACTCCCGCTCCGTCCGAGAGCGGCCGAGGACTCCAGGGGGCCGCGCACCTCCTCGGGCCAGAGGAGGAGCGGGCGTCAGAACTCCTGGAGCAGGGGGGCCGGCCGGGGGACCGGGAGTCGGAGGAGTCGGAGCTAGAGGAGGAGCTGGAGCTGATGGAGGCCAGGAGCCGCAGACACGGGGGGGCGGAGGCTCGGAACGAGAGGAGACGGGGCGGCAGGAGCCATGGAAGGTAGGAAAAAGTCTGATTCTGCATAAGTAGAAATTAAATTGGGGTTTAAATTAATATGACAAATTTAATGTGTGTAAACTTTATTAGGAATCAGGAATTTTTTATTGTCATCACTGCACAACACAATAACATTAAGGTACTGAGTTCCTGTGCAAATGGTATAAAAAGAAAAAAAAAATATATATAGAGAAAATATATACAGACAATATATACAGTATAGTATGAATAGTCAGTAAAAAGTATAAATATAATAGTATAAATATAACTCATTGGCCTGTAAATTGTATAAATATAAATTGTATCAATTATTCGCTCCTCGTAAAGCTTTAGATGTACAAGTGTTATTCTTCAAAATCTTTATAAAGAAAAAAATTAAAATATTCATATTCTAGGTAGTCCTCATTAAACATTTTTTCTAACACAAGGTAATATTTTTATTTATTTATTTATTTATTTATTTATTTATTTATTTATTTATTTATTTATTTATTTATTATTAATTTTGAGAAATTTCCCAATATTTTGAGAATTTCAATAGGAGTCAAAAATGACCTCACTCTTGGGAGAATGTAGGTATTGCTAGTTTGTGCATCCAAGGATTGAATTCATATCCGCTGTGTCAGGGAGAGGAACGACAATCGTTTCCTGGCTGCCAGAGAAGGTCGAAGATCGCGGCCGCTGCCCCGAAAGGATGAAGAGTTTGCCACGGGCCTCATCATAGGTGAGAGAGAGAGAGAGAGACATCTCTGGATATTTCTGCAGCTTCTTAGCTAAACGTCTAGTATCGGACCACCGCTCTATTTCTGCAGTACAACCTGTGAGCGTGTGACATTGTGTCGATGTCTAATAGGGATGCCGGACACGGCCGAGGTGCTGCAGAGGAGGAAGGACGCCTACAGGCAGGAGCTGCAGCAGCAGATCGCCGAGCAGCACAGGAACAGGAAGAGGTGAGTCGTGCTTGGTGGATGGATCCATACGCCGCTAAATGTAGTCCGCTAGCATCGGTTAAGTAGCCCCCGGTCAGAGGTGGAATCCATCCCAGCGCGGCTCGGTGTTACGTTTCCGCCTGGAGGAAATCCTATCTCCATTTGCATGGCTACTGTTACTCCCTGTCATATCCCTCACACGCCGGGTGTCCTCCTCGCAGGGAGAAGGACCTGGACCTCAACGTGGCCGCCACGGGGGCCAACGACCCCGAGAAGCAGGTCAGCTGCCGATCAAACGCCTCCATCCCGGCTGCTGATTCCTCTCTAACCCTAACCCGAGTTTCTCTCCCCACAGCCGCAGAGGATCCGGCAGTTTGGCCTCAGCAGGAGGAAAGCGCTGCAGGTCCTGGAGCCTCTGGCGTCGGGGGACAACGAGTCGCCCCTCACCCGACTCCACCGCCAGACCCAGACGGGCAGCCTCTGTGGGGAGCGGCGCCCCCCCGAGCAGCCCCAGGTGGCCTTCCAGTCGCCCAACCTGGAGTACAGCACCGCCCTGGAGCTGCCGGGCAGCGGCTTGTCCCCCCACAACCAGCCGGCCTCCTCCGCCCTCCCCAGACAGCTGGACACTCCCAGGTAAACGCCACCAATTCTCATTTCTACAACATTTTCACTGAGGGCCACATCGACATGACGGTGGCCCTCCAGGGGCTAGATGTCAATGGCAATTATTGAGGAGATATAAATGTAATTGAACTGTAAACGAACAGTGTAATTGAACAGTAAACTGTAACTACGCGTTGGCAAATATCAAATATTATTATATTTTTACCTATTCAAATTCATTACAAATATCTCTTTTGCGTTGATGTAAAAATACATCAGGTTTTTGCAGATGTAATGTCGCAGAAACCTCAATTAATTAAACAATTATCAGTTAACAATCAATCAACTAGTCAACAACATGGTTACCTCACTTGTGGTTATGTTTCTTGAACAACTAATACTTTTATGAATATCAGATATTATTATTATTATAATTATTACTATAATTATTATCACCAGAGTTATTATTATTATTATTATTATCATCATTATTATTATTATTATTGTTATTATTATTATTGTTATTATTATTATTATTAGTGTAATTCGTTTTTTGTTATTATTATTATTGTTATTAGTAGTCGTAGTAGTAGTACTATTAGTGTCATTCGTGTTTTATTATTATTATTATTGTTGTTGTTGTTATTATTATTATTATTATTATTATTATTATTATATTTGACAAAGTCCATATCCAGTTGGGACACAGCTGCTGTTATTTACCAGCAACATGATCCAGGTGCATTTTGGGAGATGTAGTTTGAGGGTCAGTGCACGTCCAAATGAAGGATTGTTAAATTGAAAGAGCGCAGGGGCCGCATACAATAATGCAGAGGGCCACACGTGGCCCGCGGGCCGTGCGTCGCCTTGAATTTGACACCTGTGCTCTAAATCATTCATGGCTCTGAGTTTTGTTTAAGTTAAAGTGTTATTGACCCTTAAGTGTTGCTCTCAGAGTCCCAGGCTTCCCGCCCCACCTGCCCCTGCCCGACACCTACAGGAGCCCGTGCGGCGACCATTGCTGCGGCGCCAGAAACCTGCTGGACTGTGAGTGTGGGCTGATGTGGTTGTCAACGCGTCGCTAAGATACCAAAGGTGACCTTTGTGCCAGCAAACACCAACTTATCCTCCGTTTCTTCCCTCCTCCTCCTCCTCCTCCCTCTCTCCTCAGACGGTCACCTCCCTGTGCCAGGTCCTGCGTCCATGTCGTACTGGAACCTGCCACCAGGGTGCGCCGTGCCCAGCCAAATGGGTCAACACAGCCCCCACAGCCCGCACAGCAGCAGCGGCAGCAGCTACCCAGAGCGACACACACAGTCAGTGCCACTTTGGAGCAGGAGATTGTGTATTTGTCCTCTGTGGACTTAGCCTGTATATTGACAAATTACAGCAAATTTTGCTCATTTGATGCACATCTGTTGCATCATCTGTATGCAAGAGGCCCCAAAAAAGTTCAGTCGCACAAAATGGGGTTTCAATACAAAAAGCTCGGCCCACTTTTAGCAGCACCTGGTTCTGGGCTCCTGGCCGAGGCCTCCTAAGACTCCCGTCCTCCCCCGACAGGCCCAGCAGTGAGCCGGCTGTGGACTCCGGAATCTCGGCGGTTTTCCCTGCGGAACGCTCCAGGACGGCGGGGGAGAGGAAACTGACCCACCTAGAAGCCCTCAGACAGCAGGTGGGCCCGGATGGCAGCAACTGCTAAAGCTCAAGCCTTCGCTAAGCTAGCAGGAGAGAGGAGGAAGAAGAAGAAGAAGAAGATCCCCTGGATTTTCATGTGATTGTGTCCTGGTCGTGCAGATCCAGGAGCGGCAGGAGCGTCGTCGTCGTGAGAAAGAGGATGAGGAGCGCTACAACGCCCAGCTGGAGGCCGACCGCAAGACCTACGAGCCGTGGGGCCGCGGCGGAGGCGGAGCCCCGCTCAGAGACGGCGCCGGGAATCTCCTCAGTACGTCCCTTTTCGCGTGAGAAGTCCTCCAGGCCAGCAGGGGGCAGCCTCTCACCTTTTCTTACCATTTTGCCCGAGCAGCCGACCTCAACCAGATGCACAAGCAGAACGAGAAGGCGTACGTGGACCCCGAGGAGCGGCAGAGGAGGGCGGCCATGACGGCGAGGAGGGCGGAGCGGCCCGACCCGGCCGAGAGGCTAGCAGGTAGCGGGCTTCTGTTAGCGGGCCACTGTTAGCCATGCTACAGCAACAAGGGGACCGTGAGATGCTCAGTGTCTGTGTGTGTGTCCGTGTGTGTGTGTGTGAAGGCTTCACCCACGTTCAGACGCCCCAGTTCGCCCGGGGTTGCGTCTTCGCCCAGCAGCCCAGCCAGCAGCAGGTCCAGGACCAGGAGAGCTACAAGGCCTTCCTCACCCAGCAGGTGCAGCTTCAGCTCCGTCTCGGTCGGCGTTTGGTGTCGTTCCCCTCGCGGCGGCTCGCTGATCCGAGTTCTCCGCGCAGATCGAGGAGAAGCGGCGCCGAGAGGCGGAGGAGAGGGAGAAGCTGCGGCTGCAGGAGGAGAAGTACGAGAGGCAGCTGGCGGAGGAGAGGGCGAGGATGCAGAGGGAGTACGAGGAGGAGCAGGAGAAGATCAGACGCAGGGAGATGGAGGTGAGGAACCCAGGAGACCAGCTCCTCCTCCTCCTCCTCCTCCTTCACTGCCAGCCTCCTTCATGGCCCCTCTTTCTCTCTCTCTCTCTCGCAGCAAAGAGCCAAGAACGAGGAGGTCATCCAGCTGGCCGAGCAGCGCAAGAGGGAGATGGAGGAGAAGAAGAAGAGGAAGGAGGAGGAGGAGGCAGCACGCAGGCAGCAGAGCGAGAAGGAGAAGCAGGATCGCCTGGAGATGGTGAGATCACACACACACATCCTCCTCCTCCACCTCTTTCCCAGAGGAGGTCGGCGAAGGAACGGTGCTCCTAACTGTGTGTGTGTGTATCCGTGTGTGTGTGTGTGTCCTCAGGTGCCCCCTCCACCATCTCCGCCCATCCCCACCCTACAGAATAAACATGGCCAACGTCGCCCCACCCCACAGCCCATCGCCGAGGCCGTCCAGCACCCAGCGGCCCCCCTCTCAGTGAGTCTCACACACACACACACACACACACACACACACACACACACACACACACACACACACAGTGACTGACCACACACACTCCGTCTGCCGTGCAGAGGGAGCGTGCCCTGTCTGGATGTCAGTCTCCACCCGTCCCAGCAAGGAGGAATCAGCTGCGAGCATTAGGTACACACACTCACACTCTCACACACACACACACACACAAACACACACTCTGCATGAAAGCCTTATCACTCCTGTGTGTCAACACACGTTTTCACACTGTTAATCGTGTGTTCGGTGCGGCTCAGGGGAGAAGCGTGAGGTCATCAACGAGCTCTCGGCGCTGCGGCGCCACCTACGGAGCGAACAGAAGCGCCTGGAGGGCCGCCTGCAGCACCCCGACTGGGAAGACGGCGACGGGCTGAGCGACAGGTGGGGGCGCCAGACGACGCCGCGCCTGCCGCCGCATTGTGCGATTCTAAGCGTGCGTCCCTGCGCAGGCAGCAAGAGCGCTCCCCGGTGGACGTCTTCGACATGGCGCGGCTGCGGCTGCAGGCCCCCGTCCGCCGGCCCAGCTCCCGAGGGGCGGAGCCTAGGAACCTGCAGCAGATCCTGGACTCGCTGCAGCTCAAACAGGCCGGAGAGGAGGAGGCGGAGCCACCACAGCAGCGGCGCCTCCATGACGGTGAGAGCGACGGACACACACACACACAGGCACACACACACACGCACACACACACGCGTCGGCCCCCTGCTGGGAGTTGCAAGTCCCACTCATTCCTCTCTGACTCTCTGACACACTCTCTGACTCTCTGACCTCTCTGACTCTCGCGCCGCAGATTATCTGGACGTAGCCGCGCTTCAACGCAAACACGACTTGGTGAGTGGGCGCCAAAGGCGGCGGTGGCGGTGTGTGTGTGAAGGCTGTGACAACATGTCTGTGTGTGTGTGTGTTTTGTGGTTTCAGAGGAAGGCGATGGGCGGAGCCACCAGGGGCTCCCTGCTGGAGTCGGAGGCCGCTTTCATCGGTGGGTCCAGCGTTGCCATGGTGACGGACTGGCGCGAATGGTAGCGTCAGGGTGGATGTGATACAGTGTGGGTGTGTGTGTGTGTGTGTGTCCTCAGAGCCCCTCGGCGATGCCTTCCCTGACCCCCCCGCCCAAGACACCCGGAAGCCACGGCTGTCAGCCAGAGAGAAGAGGAGGCAGGCCATGCAGGCGCAGTACCTACTGGTAACACACACGCTCTCTCACACGCACACACACTCTCATACACACACACACATTGAGTCATGTTTTACTCCGACTGAATTTCATCATTCTCGTCGTTTTGGAGACTTTTCGTAGTTGATTTATTGCGTTCTCTCCCCCTGCTGGTTCGTTTTAGGATCGCGCCTCCTCCAGCGAGACCGATGGCCAGCAGGGGGAGCCACTGAGCAGGGCAGAGAGCAGATCAGAAGGAAGCGAGCAACACACGGCACGCAGTGGACGCAGCAACGCTCTTGGTTTTGATTTTTATTCGTAGTTATTCACATTTTGGCAGCCAAAACACACACACACACAGCTTAAAGACTCTTTATTCTTTCTCTCGCCTTCCCTCAGCGGATCCATCGGAGCTGAGCTCCCCCCCGCCCCACCACAACCTGGAGCCTCAGGTGGACGTGTGGCGCCGACCCGACTCGGCCGAGGCGCACCAACCTGACGAGCGCTCGTCGGGGGGGAGAGATCGACAACGGGGTCATCGTCCTTCCGCAGGGACGAGGAGGTGGCTTCCACCTGTGGCAGCCAGCCTGCAGGGGGCGCTATGACCCCCATCACCACTGTGATGGTGCTCGATGATGATGATGAAAAAGAAGAAGAAGCCATTTGTATGTTTGTATTCACTGTTTACATCACGACAAAGTGTTCTTCCTGTTTCTGGGCATTAAATATCTTCTTAGCCATTAAATTATTTTTTAATAAATTATGATTAAGTTAATTTGAATTTTGGCTGTTTTATGTGAAGACCCAGCAGAACTTAGCAGATGGTTCAGCGTAAAGTTGCGTGAATGAAAGTTGAGTTTCTCTCGCTCCTTAGGATGAGAGGAGGCTGGAGATGACAAGGAGACACACACTCTCTCACACACACACGCACACACACACCTCGTCTGATCTTCCTATCAAAGTCTCTCAATCTGGAATCCATCCTCCAAATCACGCTCTCCTCCAGGCCAGCCGGTGTGGAGCGGCGCCCCCCCCAAGCTCCCATTTGCAGAGAATTCTCGGAGCGCTCGGCTTCATTCCGCCTCCTTCTCGGACGCTCGGGGGCGAAATTCTTTAATTAGTTTGAACCTCTGGAGCCCAAAGTCCATTTTAGTTCGCCTAACTTTTTATTCAATTTGGCCTCCATACATCTGCTCTGCTAAAGAGGAGGCACACCTGCCCGACAGCCCACAGAGTCCCCTGTACCTTTACCCGGCCCCAATGTGTGTGTGTGTGTGTGTGTGTGAGAGCACAGGGATGAGTGTGTGACCACATCACACTGATCTGGAATCCATTAACATGTTTCCTCCATCAGCTGATACAATAACAAGCAGGAAGATAAACACACACACCCCTGCCCAGAGAGGGAAGGTGTGTGTGAGGATGTGTTGTGTGTGTGTAAGTGAGAGAGTGTGTGTGTGTGTTATGTCTTTAAGTTGAGTTTCTAAGTTTTACCCTGGGTGTGAAATGTGAGGCCAACAGCCTGACCTGTT
>OMPJ01029695.1:0-12355 GCA_900312935.1 Carapus acus
AATAACAATAACAATAATAATAATAATAATAATAATAATAATAATAATAATAATAATAATAATAATAATAATAATAATAATAATAGGAAGGTCGTAAGATTAGCCTTTTTGTCATTAATTTCTCAGTCTCTGGAGAGCAGTTAGAAAACATTTATTTTTTACTGCTTTTTTTGTAGAGGACCTACAGAAGCAACTGTTGGAGCAAGTTGAGCTGAGGAAAAAGCTGGAACGTGAATTTCAGAATTTGAAAGGTGAGTCGCACGCTCCTCTGATTTATTCGTTTTTCTCTTTCTCTTGCTGTCTTGGAGTGACGTAATGTATCCAACCATCACCGCGTTGCTTCCATCTCTCCAAGTTTACCATTGTGCCCGTGTGGACCCGTCCGTGTGTGACCCCCGCACCTAAAAACAGGCCCCCAGCTTTCTCGGGGGCTGGGGCGCCACTCTGGAGGAGGCAGCGTTCCTCCAAAAATGCTAAGTGGTTCAGGGACACGCACCTCTGGGGAGGCGGGTTTGGAGAAGCTCCTTTTAACACTGAGTTAAGAGGATTGCGTTTTTAACCTTATGCCCAATAACACCGGCCTGACCTTGGAGAGAAGTTTGTGTTGGAAATCACAGCATCGCGAGGGAGAGAGAAAACATTTACACAAGCTCGGTTTAACTTAAGAGAGACGAAATATAGGATGCAGCCGGTGTGGCATCAGTTCATGTGTCATGAAATCCTCGTTATAATGTTAGACACGTAGTGGGAGCTTATAGAACGAAAGGAATACCGGGAAATAAAACACTTACAATAGTATTAAAACCAGCTGAATTTTTTTTTCGATTAACAAGGTGATTTTTCTGACAGGGACAAAATAAGAATTAAATCAGGAGATATTTAGAATGAGATTATTTGAGCCTGTGAAATGTAAAATTCATCACAATCCGTGACAATCACATGGCTGTTTCTGTGTTTGGAGGTAAAGACAGAGGCAGTGGGGAAAATTCTAGTCTGTCCACTGGATTATTTTTTAAATGTCTTTGTGTTTAATTTAATTTCTTTTTAATGCATAAAACCACAGAAAATATTGTGTTGAATCAATTCCGTGTTATTTCATGTCTCGGACTAGAGGTAAAAGATTTTAATTTATGTCCCCTTTTCTGTGGACTGTGGACATTGTGTTCTGTCCTCACCGATGGCACGTTGCACATGACTGCACACCATCGTCATTTGCTCTTACACACAAGAATATTGATCGAGGAAGGCATCAGTAATTTCAGATTGGCTTTGTTTCGCATTTCTTCAAATTACACCAATATCAGTTGTTTTTCAAGGTGATTCGTGTTTGGCGTTTTGAGCTGGTGGATTTTGACGGCCTCTCCTCCAGCTGCTGCTCTCCCTTGCTGCAATCTGTTTTTAATTCATAGTTGAGTCTTTCAAAGATGTCTGGTTATGATTTGGTATATTCCAAGTAGCTAAGGACGCACACCACATACTTGCTGGGATTCTAACGCAGATAGAATTATATTTTTCTGACGTTTATTCTCTGAAACCATTTAACCCAAATTGTTCGCTAATATTTATAATTACTCGGGGAACAGTGTAATAATGAGGTCTGAGCAAAACGGTGATACGTTTTTTTTTCCTAGTGCTGACATTGGGTAGAGGGGACAAAGGGCTTGTATTGCATTTACAATTACAATTTTCACTCATAAAGTTCCCGTAAATGGTTACTGAAATTATGTTCCATATAAAACATATTAGCGTTTGTTTTGTACCTGTACGTTATCCGTGATACACAACTTAATTTAACCGTCAACATTTGGAATAGGTGGCAGCACGGCTTCCCTCCTCTCTGTCTGTGAAACAGTGCCCTCTAGAGGTGATGGGTGGGAGTGGCGCATAAATTCACTGACTTCACAGAAGCGTGTAGTGCATATTTCAGTTCCTTTCCTTGTTATTCAGTCTGCCTTTCAAACAAACGGCACAAAACGATTAAGATACGTGCTCACTTCAGTTCCAAAAACATGGCGAGGGTTGTTAATTGAAATTCCCCGACAAAGACATTGTTATTTCAATGAATTCATGTTGTTCCTGTCCTTGTGTGTTGCCTCTATTTGACAAACACCATTTGACTCGCCACCCCGTCCCGCTGACTGAATCCCACGCTTGGCTTTCCCACCTTCTCCCCCTCCGCTCCCTCTCCCTCTCCCTCACCCTCTCCTTCCTTCCCCCGCAGATAATTTCCAAGATCAGATGAAACGGGAGCTTTCCTACAGGGAGGAGATGGTTCAGCAGCTCCACATCGTCAGAGGTGAGAGAAATAACAGTTGACGCACTGGCTTTGGCTCTGCTTTTAGCGAGGATTTACTCTGGCGTTTAGTTGTTGCATTGATTGATGACGCCCCTGTTTGGAAACCGGTCCATGAACGCATCACGGATCCCTCTGCTTTTGTCTGCAGGCGATCGGGGAATGTTTTGGCGCAACGGCAGATTAATTTGACTCCAATCACATATCAACATACACATCTGCCCCTGTTTTAAATACGCAGACAAATCCACATAATTCGAGTTTGATTAGCATGTGTTATTCACTGTGATACTGTGCGGTGTTAATCGAGAGGAAGGAGCTGGTTAAGCTATTTAGTAGGAGGTCAAAGGTCACCGATGCAAGCTGGAGGGATACAGTGAGTGCCTTCAGACTTGCAACATAATCAATTTCACGACATCGTTGAGCTTGGCCTTGAGTCAGCTGATCCTCATCGCAGTATCGATCCTAAAAAGTGACACGTCCCACTGAGCCGAAAACATGATTGATGACGTCCTGCCCACCACCTCATATGTTCCACCCTCACACCCCCGGAACCAAACACGCTCGCCATATTCATCGCCTCGTGTCCTTTTTCATAGAAGCTCACGACGCATTACACCATTTCTCCTGCAAGATGTTAACTCCACGCCACTGCAGCGGCTCCTGCTCCTTCAAGTCTCCTCTGCTTCCACCCTGAGCCTCAAGTCGCCTCACATCCAGACCACGCCAGGGCAAAAGAGGCCTTTGGCCTCCGTCACGCACCCGGCCGGGACTCTGCAGGGACACGGCTGTGAAGCTGACCTACGAGTAAATTACCTGTAAATTATCCAACATGCGTCAGTGTATCAAACATGTGATCACCTTGTATACGACGAGATTTGTTTTACCGAGACGATACCATTGATAATGATTATTTGTGGCAAAGTGCAATGATTACGTATGTATCTTGTAATAGTTCTAGGTTGTTATTTCAGTATTCACTTGTCAGTGGCAGTTGCGACAAGCCAGGCCATCGCTCCAGAATTGTAAATTAGCCTACTACCTTTGCCATGTCTGCATAACTTTGTAGGGCTGCAGCCCACCAACTTTCAGACATTATGCACTTTATATGGGAGGTGGTAATGACTTTCAGTTTGCCATCGATTCCTTTGGAAGACTCAACAAACACAGCAGCTGGTAGGCTAAGTTACATCTGCTCCCTTGTAAGTAGCAACATATTCTATTAAGAGTAGCCCTATTTGTTCATGTAAAATTTGTTTTGGCAGCTGATGAATAAAACATTTTATTGAAGAGAACCATTGATTTTTTTCTAAATGTTATGGACAACAGTCTTATTTTTTCTTTGCAACGGTTAAGTGATGGACATTTTAGAATTGTTCAATTTCCAGCATTGTAATGGGTGTTGGCTAAAAATCACATTTCACAAGAACACTGGCGTTTGTTTAATTTTGTCATTCAAATGATCTGTGACGTCTGCCAACAACCACAGAATAAACACAAAAGGGGATCTGTGTTTAAAATGAAACGCTCAACCTGGAGTTGTTACTTGTGTAAACCGTGATCAACTCCGCAAACTCTATGACGCGTTTGAGTTCTGCGTCCTAGTAACGGTAGTACGTCCTTGACGTATTGCCTTGCGTTATTTTTATGGACAGAGCGCCATCTGTCGACCTTGATGACGAAATGACTGGCGATTTTGAATTCACTTTCCCACGATTAGGGCTAAAAACGCATGCGCATACAATGTAACAAGATGGCGGAGAGTGCGGAACTGAAGGTAATGCCAGTCCAGTAATAGATGAGAAAACTGGGGGTACGGGGGGAGTCAGGCAGATTTCTAGTCAGAGAGGCCTCTTGGGTTGACAGCGCTCACTACAGAAACGTGAATATGAAGACATTTTTGACAAACCATCGATTCATCAGAGCCTAGACAAACTGTTAGCTGCCTGGCTAACAGACTAGCATTAGCTTTGTTATTGTTACCGCCGTCCCGTTAGGTCGTCTTTCGGCGTTGTGTCTTGGCTTTTACCGTGCCACGATACTGTCTGTTTGCCAAATATTCACTCATCCATACGAACATTTGTATATTAGGTTAGCGTCAAGGATGTTGGCTCACGCTCTTAGCAGGTCTTCACCCGCATTGCAATGTATGCTAAAAAACGGGCTCGGTCTATTCTCTGGAACTCGTCTCGTAGCCTCTTTCTTCGTAGTTTAAATTTGACTGTACGAATCGCAAGTATAAATCTTATTACCTTAAAAACATAATCCACTCAGTGTTTGTGTGTTTTCAGAGTAAAAATGTGAATCAATGATGAGCTCAAATGTGGAGATGGACTTATTACATCACGGTTGTTATGCTTTCACAGTGCAATTCATTCAGTCTGCCTGTCACCAAAGTGGGAGGATACATTAATAATATGAATGAGAACTCACATTTCAAAGAAGTTGAATTTTTTGCGGTGTTTGTCCTACCCCCACACGTACACGCACACACAGCATATTCACACAAATCAACTCAACCATCAGTCTAAACAGTGGAGGCGCTAGCATGACAGACCTGTACCAACGGCTGACTTGTTGATTTTATAGACAAGGAACAATCACTGTGTAGTGTTTGGAAGTTTTTTGGCAATCCTCCAGCTCAAGGTTTACGTTTGATATAGTCCATGTTTGTTTGTTGGCTGTTGACCACTGTTCGTCATCGGTATGCTTTTTTCAATTTATCGTGTATTTGACGTGATTGGTTTCCATCGTGTAACGGTGCGGCGCGAATACACGACAGTGCCAATGGCGTTGATAATGACAATAATACTAACCATGGGTAGAAGTTTTATGCTACTACATGCACTACTCTCATCGGCTCCTGTGTCATTCATAACAAAATATTGGGTGCCATCGGTAAAAGTCGTCTTTTTAGACTCGACAATTAGTAAGAGTAATTTCGTTTTCGGTCACATTCAATGACTGAATGAAAACCATGTTAGATTTGTTCATAACGCTCGCCGAAACAAACACAAATATACGTTAAATGTTGAAGTATGAGCTGAAGCCAGCCTGCCAAAGCCCGAGATCGTAAATATGGTGTCAGTCATCTCCATGCGCCACCCCCTCAGGCGTATGATGTTGAAGCATTTATGATATGCTGTGACTATGTAACAACTTGTGAGCTGTTTTCATTTTCAATATAATGTTTCCCTAAACATTGGTTCTAATTTAAAATCGCTGAATTGAAAATTCAATAAAAACATTCGGATTTACACATTGAATTTCCGCCTGAATACCAGGAAGCTTTACTGAACAAATGACGAAATTTGTCCTCTTAATAGCCTTGAGAAGAAACATTGAGTTTGTCAAAAAAAAACAAAGAACAACCAATCTCACTCTGCACTCCACACTGCCTCTGTGTAGTTTCTCCTCAAGCCTGTAACTAATGATGATATTGTGTGTGTTCTCTGTGCGTTTTGTGTTTCTAGATACTGTGCTGTCATTCCCATTGTCTGCTCATTAAAGGTGGCTGTGTTTGATCCTGTATCTAAACCACAAATCACAGAATCACTGCGTTACCAGGCTGTTAGCTGCTCCTCTTAAACTGATCTAGGAAATGAAACTCACAGAAAGTCACAATAACATTTAAAATGTATGTTTTCATGTTACTGATGTGCATTTGATTGATGTTGTGATGTGAGCAAGAACTTTGCTGGAAAGATGTGACTCCGAATTGACTGACATACTATTCAGAATGTTTCTGTCATAGATTCTAGCATTTTTTTTTAAACAAGCAACATAAGTGAGAAATTATTACTCAACTGATCATGTCTCCGCTGTGCCCTCTCTCTCTCTCTCTCTCTTTCTCTCTCCCTCTCTCTTAAATTTTCAACAGCAAATGGTAATGAGCCTTCGAGTTTCGGAGCTCCAGGTGTTGTTGGGATACGCGGGAAGAAATAAGCACGGACGCAAGCACGAACTCTTGACCAAAGCCCTCCACCTAATCAAGGCTGGGTGCAGTCCGGCGGTACAGATGAAGATCAAGGAGCTCTATAGACGGCGCTTCCCGACCAAAATGGTCTCCCCGGTGGACTTAGCTCTGCCAGGTGTCCACGCTGCCTCCAGTCTGCCCGCCGGGCTCGCCCAGCTAGGCTTCGATAGCCACGGCGCCCCCTCACCGCTTCTGCCTGTTTCTTTACTGGGGCCCAAGCATGAGCTGGGTCTGCCCCACTTGCCCTCGGCCCTGCACCCGGTGCATCCCGACGTGAAGCTCCAGAGGTTGCCATTTTATGATGTGCTGGATGAGCTCATCAAGCCGACCAGCCTGGGTGAGTTCTCCTCCTCCTGCCCAGCTTCAGGTTGAGACAACAGACATCATGTGAGGTCCGCTAAATTTAACTCTCATGATCCAAATTTTCTTCAAAAGTCTCTGCTCGATCTATATAAACTGTATCCATCCTGCTCTTGCCTGTAATGGGGATTTTTTAAATCCTGGTGTTGAGGTTATCCAATTGATCCAAAATATTCAATACTAACAACAACAACTACAACAACAACGGTGCAGAAATAAAGAAAGACAGGTCAGAGAATATAAAAAACAAAAGACTTTCACCTAAAGATTTTAGAGGTGAAAGTCATTGCCCTTCTGAAATGTAAATGCACTTCTGTATTGAAGGCCTCGAGTTCACATCAATAACCAGAGTTTTTTGTCTCTGCTGTGTAATAATGAGATTGATGAATTATTTAGCAAATTCAATTTCAATTCAATATTATGTTTTTTTTTGTTTGTTTGTTTGTTTGTTTTAGCATCAGACAACAGTCAGCGGTTCCAGGAAGCATGCTACGCCTTTGCTTTAACACCACAGCAAGTTCAACAGATCAGCAGCTCCATGTAAGAACCATCGACAATAATCATGGCAAAGTTATTTTTGGCTGTCTATGACTTAATCAATGAAAATGTTTATTTGAATCACATTCTAATCATTGTAATCCCATAGGGACATATCTGGGACCAAATGTGACTTTGCTGTTCAAGTTCAATTAAGGTATGTTGAGTGTATTTTAAATTCACAATAGGTACATACCTCAAGTTCCATATCTATATTTCTTTCATATTTTTTTTTGCCATATTAGCTACTTTCCCTGACTCCTACAACAACAATTCTGTGTGTAACTCACTGCCTAGTGCGTGTAGTTTGAACAAAATAAACCATAAATAAGCCATAACAAAAACAATCCAGCAAGCATTATTCATTTTCTCCTGTTATTCTCTACATTGCCAGATTTTGTTTGTCAGAGACGAGCTGTCCTCAGGAGGATCATTTTCCTCCAAATCTGTGCGTGAAGGTCAACGGCAAGCCATGTAATCTCCCAGTGAGTTTTTGCCGTCGTCTTAGCTGCAGTTTTGGAATGACTGGTGAATGAGACACTTGAGATGGACAGTTCTCGGGTATGTGTTTCACAGGGGTACCTCCCTCCAACCAAAAATGGAGTCGAACCAAAAAGGCCCAGTCGCCCCATCAACATAACATCCCTTGTGCGACTGTCCACCACTGTTCCCAATACGATTGTGGTGTCTTGGACTTCAGAAATTGGGAGGGTAAAGATCATAATCAGTACATGCCTTTGTATTGGCCATGGAAATTGTTCACATTTTTATTATTCTAAGTACGTTATCCTATCCTATGTTCAGAATTTTTCCATGGCCGTTTATTTGGTGAGGCAACAGTCGTCTGCAGTGTTGCTGCAAAGACTACGAGCCAAAGGAATCAGGAATCCTGACCACTCACGAGCACTGAGTAAGTTGCCACTGTAATTTCAGACCTGAACAAAAGGGGAGGCTGGAGGAACAACGAATAATTCAGACAGTAACTGCGGCAAGTAGCATGTAAATAATCTATAGTCATATGTTCTTCTGAAGTGGATATATTGGAGTCTATTGACATAAGCAAAGGACTAGTGTTTTGAGCTCTTAAGAATGTTTCAGATGTCTTTCAAAGGTGGCAGTCCTGGTATTTTCTGACACTGCTTTGTCCGTATCACCTTTACAGTCAAAGAGAAGCTGACAGCCGACCCGGAAAGCGAGATCGCCACCACCAGCCTACGTGTCTCCCTCCTGTGTCCTGTAAATATTTCTCTCTTGCCGCTCATGTTGACATCCACTGTCATGCGGGTGTAGATGCATCTCAGTGGAGTCTGATCCTCCATTGAATCATTTCTTGAGGAAATTGTCCCAAATATGCAGCATCAAACTGACCAAAAATTACACCAAAATTACGCGCTGAAATGATCTCTATGCTTTCTTTGTATTTCAGCTTGGGAAGATGAGGCTTACAGTCCCCTGTCGGTCGATAACGTGCTCGCACCTGCAGTGCTTCGATGCAACGCTCTATATCCAAATGAACGAGAAGAAGCCCACATGGGTGTGTCCGGTTTGTGACAAGAAGGCTCCGTATGAACATCTCATCATCGACGGGTGAGCTGGACTGGGATCTCCATAATGAAACTTTCACCTTGTTGTTTTCCACTTCTCATCATGTACATGTATTAGTCCTCATACTCTCCTGTATACAGACATCTTGTAGCATGACCACAGCAGCAAATGGAACATGACACGAGACGTACCATTTGTATGTCAATACTGCTACAATAATAATACTAATGTTAATAACAATTTATAAAGCATGAAACCTTGGAGGAGATGGTCAGCTGCCCCGTGAGCACATGGCCGTCTCATTCACTTCAAATGTCTCTTTTCCAGGTTGTTCATGGACATCCTGAACAGCTGCTCTGATTGTGACGAAATCCAATTTAAAGAGGATGGAAACTGGTCCCCCATGAGGTCAAAAAAAGATGTCCAGGAAGTGTCTGCCTCATGTAACGGAGTTGACAGCGGTATGTGGGCAGCTGTCCGAAACCTCCCACGTACTGTTTTTGTGACTCCCTGTCAGCATAGTGTGACGCCTGCCATGTCTGTGTCATAGATATGTGTCGCAAAGAATCGGTGGAGCAGAAACGAGGCTCGTCCTTAGAGAATGCCAAGAAGGTGGACATCATCGACCTGACACTGGAAAGCTCCTCGGAAGATGAGGTGGATGATGAGCCCCCTCCTAAAAGGAGCTGCCCCTCGCTGTCACCAGTCTCTCCACCGTCAAACAAGGGGTACGTCTTCAAATCTAATCAATGTGGAAGTTGGTCCAGTGTCATTTGTGGCATTTTTGAGTTTTCATTTTCTCGCCTGTGTCATTTCAGGGTGTTGAACCTTCACATTCAGGCCTCACCCGTAGCCAGAACTCCCAGCATGCCTCCCGTAGAGACCACCTACATACCGCCACCTCCACCACTCATCCAGGACTACCGCCACTACTATCACACCCCAAGCGACCTGCCAGGTGGGCTTTAAAGACAGCTTTGCACGCTCTGGAAGCTCGATTAGTTTTCATAACTGGAACATGTCTTGTTTGTTCTCTTGCAGATCTAAATTTTTTCTCCTTCCTCCAAGGTGACAATCAGGTACATTTGCTGAAAACACCTCTGGGTGCAAAAGATCAGCTCCTCCATTTGTGCTCAGCCTTAGGGTAATTGCCTCTGTCCTTCTGTCCGGCAGCATTACAACATGGTGATGGCCGCTGCGGCAGCTGCGTCTGCCTCGCCCTCAGAGGACCACGACCTGCTCCTCAACCGTTTCTTGCCCTACACTTCCTCCCAGATGCTAAGGGAGCAACCAGGCACACCCGGAAGCAGCACGCTGGCAGCCACCAACGGGGGCAGCAACAGCGGCAGCACAAGCAGCCTGGTGTCGTCCAGCAGCTTGCGGGAGCGCGAAAAGGACCGAGACAGGGACAGCCACAGCATCTCGGGGCTGTCGCGGTCCTCGGCCGAGGCTGCGGCGGCAGCGGCCATTTACGGCTCCATATCTGACGTTATATCTCTCGACTAGAGGCCGAGAGACCTGCAGAGTAGCGACTCAAGGGAGACCTAAAGAACAGGAGTTCTTTGTAAATAATGAAGAGGAAGATGAAAGAATTCAGTGCTATGTACAGAGAGGAAAATCTATTTTCAATTATCTTATGTATATAAACTTAGGACACTTCTTGTCCAGTGAGTTACTTCAGTTGATATTTTTCTGTGAATACTGAAGACTTTTTCACACCTCTTCATGTGCTCCTTTGATTATACTGTACCTTTTGTACTTGGTTTTTACAGTTTTGTTTCAATACTCCCATGTTGATGGCATTATTTCAGTATGTGTAATGTTATGTGCACAGAGCTCTGTGAGGCAACACCTTATGGAACAATATTTAGAATTTAAAGAAAATGGGCATTTTATAGATGTACAAATGGGAAACGAGAGAATGTGCAACAACGTGTAACAATTTCTTTATCTTCTAAATGGCATGATATCTGTCAATGTTTTGACAGCAGAAAGATCTGGCCATTTGTGCCACCATTTTAGTTTTTTTTCTGTTAGGACATTCATGCTGTGGTCGTTTTATTTTATGGAATTATTTATGATGTAAGTTATGTTGGTTGTATGCTGTTTTAAAAAGCATTCCCTATGCCTCTAGCTGCCATTGCCACTAGAATCTTAAACAAATGCTTGATCCTTCTGTTGTCATCACACCTTGCCAGAGTCCACTTAAGTTCCTGCTTTCAGTCACATGGATCAGTACCATGCTCCCTCCTCCTCGTGTCCTTAATCTTCACACAGAGTTGAAAGAAGTCAGTATTTAAGACTCATTTGGAACGTAGTAACAAACCTAAGATTTGCAATATTGTGTATCTGATTGTCGAAAGACTGCAATGTCATTTTTTCCCATTTTGTTCCATGGGTGCATACAGGAAGGACATTTCATTATCTTACGTTTTAGCACTTGCTTTGCATATTGAGGCGGTCTTGAGTAGTGAAGGCACAAGCTACCATAAACATTGCAGTCAGATTTTCAGCTTTGTATCCCTGCTATCGCAGCTCAGCGAAATTTCCCCAACGCGCGCCTGTTGGAGAGCCAGCGCATGCTGCCCAGTACGAGGACTAGCAAGCTACTTTGTCGTTCTAACTGTGATAGCTTAGTATTTGAGTGTATCACGATGCATTTTGGCCAAGAAGTTCAAACCATTGAAGCGATTTCAGACAGCTCCCCTATCCTTCTCTGAACTTGTGCTTTCCATTAGGATTATTTATTACCATATATATTTCAGCATTTGATTGATTTGCAGATGCATTGCTGTCCTTGTATGTGATTTTTCTTTTGTAATGGTATAATTAATGCTATTTAAAAACGTCATCGTTGCTCGACATGCATCGTAACATTTTCTGTTCTGTTTTCGTCTGTTTTACTATCAAATGATGTCAATAACACAATAGAGGCTTTGATCATTTTGAAACGCTACAAGGTCTACTGTGCTGTTTGATATTTGTATGAATTAAACAGATATAAGAAAGCTCACATTTTGTAGTTGGTCCTAGTGAAGCAGCAAGTTGGTGTGGTGGCATTCAACGAGATTCCTATAACGACGGAGGTAAGTTATTGAAAACGGGATTTGGAAATGATCGGTCGTTGTCGTTACCACTTATGTCCACTAGATGTCACTCTTCGCACCTGCCGTATGCCGCGGTGAAGAAGACGATGATGACGTCTTCAGCGTGCGGCGCCGTTTCAGACTGGAATGGGAGCTGGCGATTTATCCCATATTTGGATCCTCCAGTCTGTGAATGGCGCCGAAACAGGACCCGAAGCCTAGATTCCAAGAAGGTAACGGACGGCTTATTTCTTTGAGCGGGCTGATTTGAGGGACGCAGCAGCCGTGAGCCGACGTGTTAGCTTGCTAGCTAGCCAGCTGGATGGAGGGAGGGAGGCAGACAATGGTGGCGGCAATTTGCTAGCGTCGTTGCGCAGTAAACGTGTAGTTAAGAGTAGAGAGAGCAGACGTGACGGCGGTAACGTTGCAACAACGCCGTGTAAGGTAAAGTTGAAGCAATTACCTCTCCTTGAGCTTAATAGTCGCGGGATATGGAGGCTGTGTTCATAGTGTATCGTCACACGCTTGTGCATCCCCCGCCTCCCGCTCCACGCTAGC
>OMPJ01029699.1:0-13759 GCA_900312935.1 Carapus acus
TCTCAAAATGTGTGTGACTCATCAGTACTGTATGTTTCGTCTCAGGATTCCCAGGAAAATTCCCAAATTGCGTCAGATTCAAACTGAGGTGCAGATTTCATTCATTCTAGTGCCTGCACATTGAAACAGAAATATACTAGGGGACAAAATGAGTAAAATGAAAATGAAATAAATCAGGAAAAAAAATAGATAGATAAAATAAAAATGAAATACCAAAATCATTTAAATTTGATTTAATAGCAGGGATTGAAAGATGGTAATATGATTAACTGACATATGTAAATATGAATGCTGTATAATAAGATTCAAAATAACATTCAAGAAGGTGCACTATTTGGCAGTTGCAGCCCTGAATGGGTATGTGTGTGCATGTGTGTAAGTGTGTGTGTTCTGCTTAATTGACTGTATCAAACCAATGTGCACGGACCACCAATTCTTCAATACTTTGACAGTCTGCGGTGAAATTTACCCAAACTAATGAGTCTGACTCGGCTCTGGCCGACAAACACAACGGCCCCGTGAAGAAAAACAATAAAACTGTCAAACTTCGCCCTTTTCTTCTTCCCACCACCGTCCGTCGCCGCTCTGACGTCTCCATCTCTCGGCAGGTGATCTTCGAGGCGACGGTGTCGGAGGAGAAGCAGGGTTACATCGCCCTGGACGACATCGTGCTGCTCAATTACCCGTGCTGTAAGTACGCCGCTCCGCCCGGCCCGCGTGACCTTTACCCCCCTCGGAGCCGCGCCCCCCGTTCCCGGCCAGTGGCTGCGGGAGTGAAAAGGCGGGCGGCCTGAAACAGGAGGGGGGAGTTGAGGGCAGTAATGGCTGCCGGACGCGTGCCGCGGCGGCCGCACGCGGCGGGAGGCCGCTCTTCCTGCGCTGACCTTTCCCTCATGATGGCCGCCATTTGGAGGCTTGGGGAGCTTTTAAAGACGCCGCAGACCCACAGGGGGCACGGAAGGGCAACAAGCCAGAGGAGAATAGACTTCACGTCTGGAAACAGAAGGTCAGCAGTGCGGTCCGTAGTGCTTTAGTGCTCGTGGTGATGGCGTAGCATCCTTGAGCAAGGCATTGAGCTCCGGAATGTTCCGTATATAAAGAAAACCACTGTAAACAAGTGGCCACGAGCACTTGTTCCCTCCTACCAACAAGGACGGGCCAATGTAAAGAGGCACTTGAGCTCTGTATTAATCAGGTGATTAATCAGGAGCTAAAAGCTAAGTTTGAAATAACCTTTTTACATATAAGTCGCACCTGAATATAAGCCGCAGGTTGTCATGTTGTAATATGAGATATTTACTAAGGAAGACTGCACAACAGATGCGCGTCTGGTTCGAACTTTGTCTTTTTGCCTTTGTCGCCTCTTTACATCGACTTCATTCTTCTCACCAATGATTCATTGATGCCAAGCTTACGATCGGTCGCTCCGTTTCCCTCTTCAACGGCCAGATGGGTTGTCTTCACCTTAAGAGCCGCATCATACACATTTCTTCCTTTGTTAGCCATGACCAGGGTGTGTGCCTGATGTGCAAAATGAAGCAAAATCCACGTTCAAACTACCGGTAGCGTCTTAAAATAAGACTCACTGATGTATAAGCCGTAGGGTTCACAGCGCGAAAAAGAAGTCAGGGCTTACGAATTGCTAACATGTGAATACTAACGTGCCTCAATAGGTAAATATGAATCTATTTTCTGTAGTCAGTCCAAAGGATTGAAAGATTTCATCAAATGTAGCCTAGACTCATTTAACATCACGAAATGACTGGAAACCTCTTGGAAAGATCCTTTTTTATAGATCCATACTGTCCTTGTCAATGGATATCATATTAAATGTATTAGGTATTATATCATCGACTCTAGTGTGAGATTGCACAAGCGATTTTTGTCAGATTAATGCACATATACCCTCTAATGTTCTATTTAGCAGCGTCACTGTTGCATAATACGGCTTCTGTGAGCTGATGAAATTCCTAAATCTACTCCTGGCTCGTTAAAAACGATCAGCTGCTTCTACGTTATAAATCTTTGAGCGTCCGCGGGAGCCAGCAGAAGCTTCCGTCGTCGCTTCTATTTCCAAACTCCTCTGAAAGTTTCCCTCCCGCCTTGGCTGGCCCGATCCCCGGCGGAACATGTGTTTCCATGGTGATTTTGGACGGGAGCTGCGAGGTGGCGGCTGGCCGTCCGGTCATGTGACGCAGACTCGGATTTGACCGGGCGCAGATGGCGAGGCCTGGACCCCCCACGGCCCGGAGGAAATTAGCAGTGTTTTCATCACACGTGCACACACACACATACACACACACACACACGCACACACACACACGCACACATACACACTCTCACAACCTTGCTGTATATCTCCAAATTCAGGGGGAGCAGCTGCGCTTTGATTGGTCAGCAGAGGTCCTACCCCTCTTTGGACCTCGTCCTTTATCCGTCCGTCCATCTCTCCCTCTTTCTGCGCCACATTTGCTCCTCCACTTTGCCCCTCCGCCCTCCTGTGGCACCGCCCGTCGCTCGCCCACCCTCCGTTGTCGAGGGAGTCTGACTTAAAAGCCTTTTTAGGGGCGTTTTCCTCCTTCTTCATGGAGAACTGATCCACTCAACCGTCCCAGAGCAGCTGATTGGATTTGATTGATCCAATATTTGACACACAGAGACCATTAATCACTGACACACACTCACACAAACACACACACCTGTCAGTGTGTACGTGAGCCGGTCCACGTTCTGCTTCATATTGACCCGTCCTGACTGAAGGTCTCCGAAACAAGCTCCTCATCATGTAAGGCAACGCTAACGAAGCGCTAACAAAGCCGTTCCCATGTTCCCCATCGGCTGAGAGAGTGATGGCACACACACACGCAAACGCACACACGCACACGGGATTGGATCAGAGGCTCCCGTTTGTATTCCGCCGCGCTCGTTCCTCCGGAGCTTGTCCGTTTTATTCCAAACACGCGTCCCGGTCGGGTCCAATCTCTCTCTGATCAACAAGCTCCCTCGAATGAGACGTGCGCTTACTCATTGAAATCACGATCATGTCGTCCCGCCGGAATTCGCCAGCGACTCCTAATTAGCTCACCTTGATTCCTGTTTGAACGTGCCTCACTTAATTAAGACTGGATGCCGGTGTTTGGAAATTTTAGCGTGTCCCCGAACAGCCGACGCAGTCGAAGAAACGCCCCGTCGAGCACGGAAGGTTTTTGGCGGACCGTGAAAAACGACTAGGGGAGGTTAACGAAGCCTTCATCCTATTTATTTATTTATTTGTATTTATTTATTTTTTGCAAACAAAACAAGTGATGGCGCCCCCTGGCTCTCGACTCCGGACTGACGAGCCCTACCTGCTTTGGACTCCACTCATACGTATGCTCATCATATAAAAAAGCTCACATTAGCCCCTGATGAGCGTCTGGCAGTGATAACACTCCACACTTCTCACACACTCCACGCCAACGCCTCACACGCTCCGCGCACACTCCACGCCGACGCCTCATATGCTTCTGACGCACTCCTTAAGACATGAGATTATACGATTGATTCATTCTTGTAATGTTTTCTGAGTGGGGAAAGTGGGAATATTTCATTTTTGCAATACTAATTTTAGGAAATGGAAATTGCAGCCACGGTCACATAATGTGGTCTAATTAATGTCTGATCCCTTTTCTCTTTAATTTGACAGATAAAACAGCCCCACTTTTCATATTTGATGGATGTAGATGTAGATCAAATCAGGCAATATGAGATATTTCATTGCAACATCTTGGGATTCATCTGGAAATCAGATTTTTTTTTTTTTTTTTTAACTGCAGATTTGAATTTTCTCGTCAGAGGAGATTCGAAAATATAACTTTGCAAGTTTTGCAAGCAGCTTTTAATCACGAGCCACCAAAGTGTCTGGCTTCGCCCCGGCAGGCACAAATCGAACCCAGATATGTTTCGTGTAACGTCGGTATGAAATCAGACGCGTTTCTGTGAGTTTCATTTCAGATTCAAATGGCGCCGAGACGTAAACGGAGCCATCTGGCCCTGGGAAAAGCAAAGCAGCCGGCGCAGTCTCCAGAATAAACAGGCGGGGAAAGGGAGGCAGAGAAAGCCTCTGAGATGCTTTTCGCTTCCGACAAACTTTCAGTAACGATCCTGTACAGGTTTACTCGCTGCTGAAAACGAGTCCAAACAGACGCCAGTGTGAATCCAAACATTTTTTTTTCTCCGGGAATCATATCACTGGTTGCTAGAAGGTTGCTGGTTCAATTCGAAGCTCTTCTCAGAGTGACCACAAAGTGCCCTTGAGCAAGGCACCAAGGTCCTTACTGAGGCTTGGGCGCAAGTAAAGGAGGACCATTGTGGGCGGGGCCAGGAAGCCACGAGGGGGTCTGATACCTTGCTCAAGGACCCTTGGGATTCTAGGCTCCTAAGAGCCAAGAGCAGGGGTCGAGAACCCAAAATGATGAAAGAGCCATATTGGGCCACAAAAGCAAAAAACTAATCTGTCTGTAGCTGCGAAAAATTAAAAGCCTTATATAAGCTATATTAATGAGTTTAATATTTATTTACACATTTCTATACGATTGGGCAAAGTTGAGAATATTTGTGGTATATTTGCTCTCCCAGAAAAACCACATTAAAACAAAAATATATATATTTTTCCCTCCATATTTCTCCATTTCCATACATTTTGGGAAATGCTCCAAGGAGCCAGTAGGGCGGCGCTAAAGAGCTGCAAGGGGCTCTAGAGCCACGGGTTGACGACTCGTGGCCCAGAATCTCAATTTGCACATCAATGAAAATACCTCGCTTAATGTCTGCCAAATGCAAAACTACAGAACCTGTCAGAAAATTAATTCTAGTGACGACCGGTAAATCTTAACTGACGTGTGTGTGTGTGTTTATGTATGTGTGTCTGTGTGGATGCACAATGTATTAAGAGCTTTAGCACTTAGCGTTTGGTGAAGCCCAGAGTAAGATGAGCTTCTCCCTCTGTGTTTCCCCGAAACAGACAGACAGGTGGCGCTGTCACTAAAGGTCACAAGGTCACTTTGACACTACAAGGCTATCATCACGTTGACCGTTCTCTCCGGCTCCCTGCTCTGCATTCCTCGTCAGCTGTTTGGGAGCCGCTCCGGCTGGTATTAAATAGTAATCAGCCGCGGCGCCGCTCCGCTGAGAAAAATGGATTTTTTACGATTTGGATGGAGGTTTAAAGGCGATCCAGGCCGGAGATTCGCAGGAGTCTTAATGGCTGCCGAGTCCAGCACGATGCTGCAGATTTAAGCGCATCGCTTTGATCTGAGCCCAGACGGCCGAACGCAGCACGAGCGGGAGGCCGAGCAGGTGCATCCTTGAAAAATGTCGATGTTCATCCCGAATTTAAACCCGTCTGCTGGGTTACGGGTCTTTAGCCCAGTTAAATGGAATTTTTTTGCTCACGCTATCAAAATAATTCAATAATTACAACAACAATAACACACCGTCAACTTTCCCTCCATGTCCGGGTTGATTTTTTCTCCGTCTCTGCCTGTGTCCGATTTTCTCTGGACCCTGGCGGCCATGTTTACTAGCTTTGGACCCGAAAGTCTGCGGTCCCGTCAGCGCTGCACGCAGCAGAGGAGGGTGAAGTAAACTGACAGTCTGACTCAAAGGGAAACAAATGACGCCCACGGCAAAGCCCGAGAAATGTTTTCACAGCTGATAAACATTTAAATCTAATGTATCTGCCGCTCAATACGGTGTGAACCGCCACGCATAAACATCATTATGGTGCGGAGGAGAGAGATGGGAGGTGTGAGAAGTGGGAGTGTGAAGGAGTGAAGACGTGGTGAAAGTTGACATTATAAAAGGGATCAGCTTTTTTTCTTGGTTTTATACACATCCATACAGTACTTACATCCACATACGGTGTATATATACATATGGGCCCAGTACCACACTGTATATGTAGTATAGTATGGTAAAGTATGGCATAATATACTGTAATTAATTTTCAAGTAATGGTGTTAGCCTTTAAGGATTGTGGCATTAATGATGTCAATAGTATTTTTGACATTGACATTGTTTATGAATTTCATCTGTCAATCACACAGCATTAACGCCTTGTTAGGATATTGTAATTTATGCTCATATCTGAGTGTGTCTGCATTTATAAAAGCCTCATGCAACATTCATGTGTGTGGATCTGCCTGGTTCTGTGTGTGCGTGTGTGTGTGTTCCATTATACAGACCTCCTTGAATAACTCAAATCTTCCCGTGTAATGTATTTACGCTCCCTGATGTTTGTCTCCGGCCGACGTGTTTATTTCCGTCTCGTCCCTCCACAGACAAGGTGCCTCATTTCTCCCGGCTGGGCGACGTGGAGGTGAACGCCGGGCAGAACGCCTCCTTCCAGTGCGTCGCCACGGGCAAAGTGGCCGAGTCGGAGCCCTTCTTACTGGAGGTGAGACTCTCGGCGGCTCCCGTTCTCTTTCTTCATCTCTGGCTGGATTGTGACGTCCGTCAAAGCGTCTCGTCTCGTCTCGTCTCGTACTCGAGGGGCTAACGGGGGATTTGGGAACCAGCAGGGAAATGCAACATGGAGGATTTACTACATGTTTGGCATTTAGCTGACAGCTTTTTTTCCCTCCATAACAAGCTACCACCATAAATCGACACGTGTACCTGCTGGCTTGGCCACTATGAAAGTATTATTCAGGCTAAGCTGTTTACATGAGAATTTGATAGCAGGAAACTGGAGTATTCATGAATAAATCATTAAAGGAAATATTGCTGTCCACAGATTCATGGTGTCGCAGCAGCAAAAAGAAACTATTTCCAATATTTCTTTTTCAATGCGAGCCATCTTCCCTGAAAAGCTCTCACACAGCCCGAGCGAACATTGTTCACCCAACATATGCGATTAATTTGGTTTGAGTCAACTTTATAAGGCCCAAAGGGAATACCTGTCCCGGAGACCGTCGCAGAAATACGATGCAACCTCGCAGAATAAACAACATCAAGGTCATAAATAATACAGAAATGAAGGTGTGCGTTAGTTTTTGTGCAGTTTTGAGAGGAAAATGTGGACAAAGTGCTTGTACATACCAGAACGGGAGGAGAATTGTCTAGAAACTAGCTAGAAAGTCACTGGTCCTGCACCTTTCAATGGGATGCTGAAGTGTCCTTTAGCAAGGCATTGGACCTCGTAGGGTTAGGGTGGGGTTGGGGTTGGGGTTAGACTCGCTCAGCAGGTCAGGAATCAGGAATTGTTTTATTGTCATCATGGCAATTTACATTGTGTTAGATATACAGTAGGTATATACAGTGATGGTATAAATAGTTAGCAGCACTCCAATGATAAAGTGAGAAAGATTAACCGGCTAAACGTCGTCATCATCAATGCAGGATTGAGTTTTTTGTCCTTGCATGTGATTCACTAAAGCGTCTGTGATCTCAGCCAGCTTTCGCACTTTGTATTCCGATCTGATCTGGATTCCATCAGCAGCCTCAGCTCATATTGGTCCCGGATTGAATCTTTCCCATTTTTTGAAACGCTGAATATATTTTTACTGTTGTTGTTGTTGTTGTTGTTCCGTCCCCACCGTCGGTGCAGCGTTTACAGCAAATCACAACTTCCACTCGAAATGACTTTAATAATGAGCAAGCGAGGGAGGTGCCGGGACGTTTGAGCTCCTGGTTCCCATTTCTCTCTGAGAAATCTGTCAGATTCCAATGCTTATGATATTTGCCACACGTCTCTTGGCTGCAGCATCTTCCCTCCTCCTCTCTCCTCTTTCCCCTCCTCGCTGCCAAGAACACCTCTGATTTTACAAGCTTGCCCTTCAAAATAATTTTTAAAGTGTTGGAATAGTTTCATGATGATGATACTTTTATTGCCTCGTATACGCGGGCGGCCTCAAGGATGAAAATGAAGTTGAGATGTTGCAGTCGGAGGACAGAGTCCAGCTCATTAGCCACGTAGCTACAGGTCCTGGAGAAATGGCGCCTAACGGGAGGGAGAGATGGAGGGAAAGAGTGCGGGAAAGAGTGAGGGATGGCGTCGGCGTGAAAGGGTTGTCAGGCCGACAAACGACTCGCCGAAGCTCCATGAAGAGTTAAGAGAGTGAGGCTAATGGCCCGCCGGGGGGGGGTGTTTGTCAGCGCGCACGGGCGGAACTGAAAAAGTTAATCGTGAAAGAAGCCGGGTCGCGTCGGCGAAGTGTTGGAGTTTAAGTGGCGGGAGGCGGATGTTGCTGTACGAGACGTGAAGGATGAAATGGAAAAACACGAGGAGTTCCTGATTACTTTTGAACGGATGCATTAGCCGAGTCCAGTTGGGTGAAAATGGATCCCGTTATTATTTCTTATCACAAACGATGTCGCATTAGCGGTGGACCAAAAAAAAAATTTTTTTTCAAAGCGAAAAAAAAGCTCCTTTGAGGATTTTATACCATAACTGTACAAAGGAGGAGTGATTATAATTATAACGGTGAGATATTTTTGCCTGGTCCTCCATTTCCCAGAGAGGCCAGAAGCCGGAAAACATCTCTGCCATTTTGGTTTCTGCAGGATCTCTGAAATGCAACAAAGGAGATAACTGTTGGTTTTAAGTACGGTTGTAAATCCTTGACCGTTGCGGTTATTTTGAATTTGTATGTACTGACTAAATATTGCCAGGAAACGTAGTCTTGGCTAATGTCAGTGGAGGTCCTCGTCGGTCCCTCGTCGGTATCCAAGCAGAGGCTGGAGTTGGTTGTGCTTGAAGGACCCTCTTGGATGAAGAGTGAAAGGTTCTCAAGTACCAGCCAAGTCCAGATGCCGCTGCTGGTACAACTTCTGCTCGAGTTTGGATTGAAACCGTCCTCATTTTTGCTGAGGGAGGCAGCCAAGTGGCAGTTCCAGGGTCAGTGTTTTTCTCCAGGACACTTTGTTTGTAGGCCTCCTAAAAGCAGCCTGAGATTGGACCTACAACGTGTCCTGCCAGCCAAAATGGGGACGTCTCTCGGTCCATAGTCTGTCGTTTGCGATTGAGCACGTACCAAAAAGATTTTAATTATAATTTGTCCATCTGCTTCTAAAGCGTTTCAAAATAATGGGGATTTATTTTTCTCAACTTTTTTCATTCCCCTCCATCTTTTTTTCCCCTCTGAGTTTCGGTGCACAGGAGCTAATATTAGTCTCCAGAAATCCACTCCTGAACGCTTCTCCGTCTGACTCCTTGATGCTACAACTTCTAAGTGCTTTTGAAATGATGGAGAAGAAGCTTTGCAAATGAGATTTCAGTCTCCTTGGCGATCCGTCCCCAGTGTTTCCTCCCGAGTTTATTTCATGTCATCTCTGCTCCCCGAAACCAGGCCTTTTCAAGCCTTTTGGCATGTGAGGGAAAGGAAAAAAACACATGTTTAATTTCATGTTTGTTGATGGAATTATGCACAGACATACTGTACATACATAGATATGATTGTAAATTGTCTGAATGCTGCAGTGGGTGTTTGATTTCAGCTGCCGTGTTATAAGGAATGTAAAGGCTAATATTTTCTCTTTTTTGTCTGTATGTCTTCCAATAGTTGTGCCGCTTTTCCTCACTTTGCTCCTTCAAATCTTGATTTTTTCCATTTGTTGTTTTTGGTCTGTTAGATTATCTTCAATGTGACTCTGCTCCTCTTATCTCTGTGACTCAGGTTCCCCATGGATCAATCTAATTTAGTGTTTGGTACAGATTTTTGACATAATTTGTCTTCATCACCTTGTATTACAGAGTATAACACTAAATTCGGCTGGAGAGTCATTCAGTGAATGTGTTATTTGTCCCATCCAGCGAGTTAATTGTCACTCACAGCTAAATAATTATGATGCCCGGCTGACAGCCAGGAGAGAATAGCGGCAGACCTGGCAGGATATGTCTTATCTTCTAAAAGACTTAAAGGAGTGGTGAATTTTCACGTTTTAATGAAAAGGCAGCTTTGAAGAAACGTGTCACTTCAAACCCAAATTCAAATATAAATGTGAAGTCGAGTGCCGAGACGAGCGGGAAATAGCAAACACCGTGAAATATGCCGTAAAAGAAGCGGTGAAGTGTGTCAGCACAATCAGCAAAAGTTTTAAAAAAGAGTGGTTATGAATCGATATCTCAGGAGTGGTATGTTTATTTTTCTGTATTCTTAGAGCAGAATTCCGAGGTGAGCTCCATGAACATAAGTCAAATTTAATCCTCAAAAAGAGAAAGAAGAAAAAAACATTTTCAATATTCAAACTGCCACTCAGACTTTGAAGATATTTTTTCTTTAAGTAACTGACTCCCGATACCAGGGAAGTAGAGTGATGCTGGTTTGATTGCAGGCTTCTCCAAGGCCTTGAAGTGCTGTTTGGCAAGACAATGAATCCTTAACTGCACCTCGGCTGCCTCAAAGTAATGAGGATGGCTCAGATGCAAAAAGGAGGTTCCCCCAGATTAGAAAAGATGAAATTACAAGTACAAAGACCGTAACTGCAGTGATTCAGTTGAAGTCTGGCAGGATTCAGTAGTGGTAGTCGTACTGGTAGTGGTAGTAATCGTAATAGTAGTGGTGGTAGTTGTCATAGTAGTACCATAGGAGCATCGGCAACATTATTGAAATTGGTAGAAGTATAATTGTTTAGGGGGTAATTGTGCTGCCAGTAAACAGAAGTTGCTATTTTGATACACAGTGATTAACTGAGAAAAAGTACTTGTGTTGGTGGTGCCAAGACAGTAATTGTAGTAATCGAGATGAAGGGTAGTAGTGTCCCTCTAAGACGGAGCCATGCCAGCAATTGTAACAGTAGTAGTTGTGGTAGCACTACTAGTAGTAGTAGTAGTAGTAGTAGTGCCTTTTTATATGATTACTCAAAAAGGCACTTTACTCAAAAAGATTACTCAGTGGCATTAATAATAGTAAAATTATACAGAGGTCCAAGAAATAGAAATTGCAGCGCTACTAGCAGTGCATGTGTGTTAGGTAATGCTAATGGCAGTAGGCGGTTTTAGCTTGTTTGATTTAATTAATCAGAAAGTAATTAAGGAAAGAATGATCAGTTCCAAGAAAAAAAGCTGGTTCCCAGGACGTTGTTAGAATAATGACAAGTGGCACTCGCGGCTGGTGTGAAGTTGGACCGCCGGCGGTGACATTTCTCACCCTTTTATTACGGGGCCTCCTGTGTGGCTAATTCCTGCCCTCCTTTGTCTGTCTGTCAGCCAGACACTTCAGGTGCACTGACGCCGAGTGTGTGTGCGTGTGTGTGTGTGTGACAGAGGCGTAACGGCGTGGTGCTGGACTCATCGCTGCTCTCGCGGCTCAGCCACAAGCGACTGATGGCGACGTTCCAGGTGGAGGCGCAGCGCGGCGAGCAGGACCTTTACCGATGCATCACGCTGTCACCCAGGGGCGCCGCCGTGTCCAACTTCGGCGAACTCATCGTACGAGGTGAGATGGAGGGGCAGTGGAGTTTGTCTGGAGTTTAGCTGACGAAAAACAAAGAGAATAATAGAACTGGGTGGAAAGTTTCATGTTGGAGACCACAAGTGTCAAACTTTTGGGCCCACGAGTGCCTGAATGAGTATTTCAATATAAAGTTCGGGCCTTCATTTAAGCCTGCTCGGACTCCCAAACTACATCCCCCATAATGCACTTGGATTATGTCTCTGGCTAGGTGATGGCAGCTGCGCCCAGACCGGACACACACTTTAAAATGTCATTTTGTCCACTAACACCAGTGCAGACAAAGTGAAGGAACCCGCTAGTTAGCTTGTTAATTGATTGCTAACCGATTATTTTTGATTGATTCGGGTTTGTTTACAAGAATATAGGTCACAATAACAAAGACCTGCATATTTAGAATACTCGATATCTGTAAGTAGATCGTCAATATGAAGTATTCCTTTATGAGTAGTTACTTTTTGTATTGAATAACATTTACATCAATACATTTGAAACACAATATTAGGTCAATGAGGAACGGAGGGCAATTGGATTGGAGAAAGAGAGGAAGATGGATGGATGGGGGAGGGCAGGGAGGGAGGAAGGAGGGATGAAAGAAGAAGGAGAGAACTGAAGTAAAGACGTAAGGAACAGAGGCGGGTGGCTGAGCAAACAAGCACGCAGACATGATAAGATGAAATGACAGCGCGCAGCTCTCCAGAGACACAATGTCTGCTGCTGCACACGCACACACACGCATACACGCGCACACACACACACACACGCACGCACTCACGCACCTCTCTGAAGGCTAACAATTACCTTTAGAATGTCTTTATGCTGGCAGACAGTTGCATTCTGTAGATGCAGCAGGTATCACTCAAGCATACACTCCACACACACAGGCACACACACGCACACACAAATGCGGATGGATGACTTAATGTGACTTATCCCGAGTTGAGATGCTTCGTGTTAGCCACGAGGCCCGTCCTAATGTTAAGAGGAGTGCTGTTCGACAAGCCATTATTCATGCTAATAAGCCCTTATTTAACGTAGCACAGCCACCTCTTCCTCTCGCCCGCTTCTCCTGATTAAAATATCTCACTCGAAACGCGTCGGCAGATCTGTTTTATCCGAATTGTAAAACAGATTAGGAAGGAGAGACAGAGGAGAGAGAGAGAGAGAGAGAGAGAGGGGGAGTGAGACGAGCCAGCGTCTCGCATCTCGCGTCCTCCCCCCCTGAAAACGTCAAATGTTTGTGTTTGCTCGTCCTTGATCTGTCACGCTCGCTCTGGTTTTTTATTTCCCAAACCAAAGTCGCTGATCAGCGATGGTGGCAACATAAATAAATCGGGGCTCTGCCTGCTCCAGACTGATTACATATATCATCACCCTCCCCCCCCGCAGTGCCGCCGACACCCATCGCACCCCCCCAGCTGCTGCGGGCGGGGCCCACCTACCTGATCATCCAGCTCAACACCAACTCCATCGTGGGCGACGGGCCCGTCATCCGCCGGGAGATCCAGTACCGGGCCAGCCACTCCACCTGGATGGAGACCCACGGCGTAGGCTCCCTCACCTACAAGGTGTGGCACCTGGAGCCCGACACGGAGTACCGCATCAGCGTCCTCCTCACCCGCCCGGGCGAGGGGGGCACAGGGGCGCCGGGCCCCCCTCTGATCAGCAGGACCAAATGTGCAGGTGAGCTGCAGAAACGGCGGCGTTATTGGATACGGGGGCATAGCAATTGTTTATGTAGCACAGGGGGGATAGAGAGGGATGTTTAAGTGCCCTTGAGCAAGGCACTGGCTGCTTTGGTGAGGCCCCGCCCACTGGGTCCATAATTAGGAAGAGTCACATGACCTCAGGATGAATAAAGTACACGCTGTAATTAGGGATGTCCGATATTGGCTTTTTTGCCGATATCCGATATGCCGATATTGTCCAACTCTCAATTTACCGATACCGATAACAGCCGATACCGATATGTACGCCGGTAAACACTTTAGGAGCGCATTTCTATTTCAGTGCAACGCAAGCATTATTGTATTTTTATCGGTTTTTATTTTAGCGGTTTTAAAGCAAAAAAATCTGATACCGATATTACATTTTTATGCTAATATCGGGCCGATAATATCGGTGGGTATTATCGGACATCTTTAGCTGTAATGCAGACAATGTCAATTTTTCGAAAACAAGCATGGCGGACGCGAACTCCTCGAAAATGAATGGGTGCAGAATTTGTTATTTTATTTTATTTTATTTTATTTTATTTTATTTTATTTTTTTTTGTTTTTTTTTTTTACTTTTTTTCTTTTTTTTTTTTTTTTTTTCTTCATCTTTTT
>OMPJ01029703.1:0-12516 GCA_900312935.1 Carapus acus
TCATCCCTCTGCACAATCCCTCCATCCATCTCTTTCCACCTCTCCGTCTGCTTTTGCTAGGTATCAATCTCTCGCTGGGCCTAGCCGTGCAGCAACTATCAATACAGACACACAGACAGAGAGAGAGAGAGAGAGAGAGAGAGAAAGTCTCCCTCATTCCATCTCTCCCTCTCTTGCCACACACACACACACACACACACACACACACAGAGAGAGAGAGAGGGGAGAGAGAGAGAGAGACACAACACAGAAATTCTCCCTCGTTCTGTCTCCCCAACTCACTCTCACTCTTACACACACACACACACAAATACACACAATACACATGACACACACAAGCACACTTTACAGTGAACACATCTATAACCAACTTGGAGCTACAAGCACCACGTCTTCGCCAGACTCCGGCTAGTTTCAGTCAAGAATTTTGATTTCAAAATGGCGAATTATATGCAACAACAACAGTCCAAAAAAAGGGAAAATTCTAAACAAATGGAGTGAAATAAACGTGGATCCAGCGGACTCGCTGAGGTTTTCACAGGCCCCATAACACAGGAAACAGGCAGAAACTAGGCGCGCCTCTAACAATTCCCAATCCACACACACTCTCTCACACACACTCTTACACACACACACAGTGAGCGCTCTTCCTCACAAAGACAGGGAATCCTTGTCTTACATTTCACGCAGTCTAGTCAGTAAACACCCCCCTCGCAGCCTCGACATTTGCATTCACAAACCTCACCGTCGCTAATCTCTCCGCCGAGCGGCCGCGGAGGGTCTGACGCGGAGATTTATCCCCAAAATCTGGCCGCTAACAAAACTTGTGGAAATGTGAAAGCAAAGCGCAGCTAGGACGAGCTAGCGATGGAGCATGCAAGTTTTCCCTACGTACCAACTCCATATTTCTCCTTCTTGGTGGGCACCCAGCGAGACATTCTCGGTGTCCGGGCTTGTCTGTGTTGACGCTGGCTCCGGTGGAAAAGGTCCGGCGGTGACCTTTTGGTGTTGATAAAGACTTTTCTCAGTTTTCCCGCAGCTTTGTGGAGCTACTCCGAGCAGCCATTTTCCACCAGTGACTAGACTGACCGCTAGGGGGCAGCACCGAACAGTTCTGCTCCCGCTCTGGGCGGACTTCAGAAACTTTCAATAACTCTTAAAGAGACTTCGACAAATGTGATCGTTACGGCTGGAAATGAGAAGTCTTAACTTAATCCATACTTTAATCGATCTAATGAATCATTTTTTACCACCTGTACGCTATTTGATTTGTTAACATTGTAATATATGTACTCAAATTTCAGAGAAGTAATGGATGGTGGTACATCATTATTATGATCATAATTTTCACAATTCAAATTACAGTGCCAGGGTTGATATCGATGCCACCAGACTGAAACTGATATTAGTATTGGTGCTATTATTGATAATGATATTGAGATGAGTTCGAACTAAGTTCATTAAGTCATAGTTTCAGTCAGGAATCGGGAGGAATCAGGTAACGGGATTTTTTTTACCGTCGTCATGTCAAACTCAGCACCCATCGTGATTTCGTTACACAATGTGAATTGTTGTAATGACAAGAAAGATTCCTGATTCCTGATTCCTGAATAGACAGTATTGGCAGTATGAATAGTTTGCAGCAAAGATTCAAGCCTGATGTCTCAAACTGTGTCAGCACTTGCAAAAATTCACAGTACCACAAAGTATTCCAGAGGAACCAGAGGTGTTGTTGCACATACACACACATACACAAAAGCACAGTTGTGCTCTTTGTCTCAGTGGCAGAATTCCGAACACTCGCCGCGTTCATTTTTGTCTGTCGTCATCAAAAATTGATGACGGGAGCTAATTGACCCTGTTTTTCTTCAGCTCTGTGGCGCATCTTCTGAAAAAGTAATGCCTCTGCCCCAGAGATGCTGATTGGGAGGGAGGGAGAGTGTCCTCGGGATGCTCCGGGCACATCTGTGATCCCCCCTTCATCTCCATCACTGCATCCACAATCATCTCCATCACTGCATCCGGGGTCTTTGCGCCGGCCACTAGAGGGAGCTACAGCTTTCGCTGGTTTTGTCGTTGTTTGTGGAGAACCTGTCCTCCGCTGAACCTCGTTTCAAAACGGGGGGTTTTGATTGGTTTCGATGTGTTAATTACCCAAAATGCGTGCAGAGAGCTGCGCGGTCACGTCCGGGAGATAAGTCGCCGCAGCATCTCGATTTGATTAGGAGTCTTAAAGCAGGTCGCTTCAATTAATATTTAAGGCTCTTGTTTCCATGCTGGATGCTAAACCAATGCTACTTTGACAGACTTTTCGGTTTGTGTTAATCCGCCATGCAAAAACGCTGAAATTCAAGGCGTGTGCACGCTTTCTGTTTTGGCCGTGAAGGAAATGTCTGTGCTGATCTGTGTTTAACCGGCTCTAAATAAAGAATAAAGCACATTCTTGCTTCCTGCTGCAGGCAGAGGAATAATGATGTGCTTCACCTAGTATTTATATGTGCGTGTCAGCCGTCATGTGGGTCACACAGCGACTCGGGCTGAGAGACACGCGTCTGTTTCTCACACGGCCTCCCTCCAGTCACATGGCAGCTTTGGGCAGAGCAGAGCATCATCAACCACGAGCCACAAGATCACACAGCGCAGAATTGGGGGAACTTAACAAAGAGCTTTTGTGAGGCTTGGAATAGCGCGGCCGATGTGCTGGTTGGAGATGCTCAGGCGCAAGAAAGCGTCCTTCAGAATCAGAATCAGGGACGTCAGAACCCGGCTTCGGATTTTCCGAGTGCAGTGATCGATATCGCTGATGCGTGACTGTCACGGTCTTTGGGAGAGGCTGTGGTTGAAATGAATCGGAAAATGTCCGTGTCTTGACGAGGTTCTCCCTGCAGCGCACGCGAAAACACAAAGGGAGTAGACGCACACGCAAGCACACACACACGCAGACACACTCTCCACTCTGCGCCCTCCCAGTATCGGAGCTCAGTAAGTCTTTTGTTTGCAAAGCATCCCTCACATTGCTACACGCTCGGCTGGAGACAGCACCCAGCAGCACCTAGTTGGTGCCAAGACAGAGGGAGTGTTTACTTCCTGAAAACTAGAATCTAAGCAGCGTTCGGAACTGGGAAGGCGTCCTTTTTCTTGGGTCCTCTGCTTTGCTAGATGTCTGGTAAGTGGTAGAGGTGTCAGCATCACAACAGGCAATGTTGCGGAATTTGAAACTGGAAGGAGTTGCACGCAAAGTTTCTAACGTAGGTGTTGCACCTACATGGTGCCTCGTCTCAAATCCCACCTGGACCATAATTTCATTTCTTCTTGCAGATTCTTGAGGATGGTGAGAGGTCACGCCCAACTCCATGCTGGTTCTTCCCATTCCGCATCATGGTGAGAGGGAGAGTTGATGGAAGAGGCTTTCGTTAATACCCCCTTTGCAAGTGGAGCCTTTATCGTGGAGTGAAACTCGAGAACTTCCAGCCGTCACCCGACCTGCGCTGACATGAGTCTCCGAGGCCCAGCTGCTCCCCTGCGGGGGCCCTCGGACTGGAGGAGCTCAGGGGAGTCCTCCTCCTGGGAGAGTCGCGAGGCAGTTGTCTACCGCCGTGGTCCGGAGCGCCGTTTACCTCGTCCTCAAAGCGCCATCGAGGGAGGCCGCGCCGGAGTGGACGCCTGGCTGCGGCACGTACAGAGGCACCCTGGCAACGTACCCGTTCGCGATCAGGGGGCGTTTTTCCAGGAGAAGACGACGTCCATGCCTGCTTTTAACAGGGAACCGGACTTTAGCGCGCCACGGAATCCCTTCCGCCGCCACCATTCGCCTTCATCTGGCAGTTCTTGCCAGTATGGGAGTTCAGCTGGGAGCCTGGAGTCCCTCCACAGCGCGATCTCCTCCCCCGGGGAGCGCAGAGGGAGTGTGGAGAGAGTTCACATCACGCAGGCTCCCAGGAAGGAGCAGGCTCATCTCACTTGTCTGGCTCCTGTCAAGATGGGATGGTTACCCACTCAGAAGAGAGTCACGATGCCTGGGGCCTGCAGCCAAAACCAGTATCCGGACCACTCTGCTCCTCAGGTAAGGACTGCATCTGCCACGCCGGCGTTGGCTCCTGTAAATGTGTGTGGACCTCTGCCAGGCGGGGGTATAACACCTCAGTCTCAACTCAATTTGTACCTAAAACCATCTGGAGCAGCAGATGAGCTGAGTCATGCGCTTACAATCAGAGGAGAAGTGCGAACTTCTTACTTTTGCGGCGGTGAGATTGACGTTTTCATTCCCCAAACTGCAGACCTGATGTGCTGTATCTCACCAACTTCTTGGAGCGTTAAACTTTGTAGCATTTAACAAATCTGCCTCCTCACGCAAGATGTATCTCGCAGTTTAGACACGTTTCGCCCCCATTTAAGTTTCACTCGGAGGCCTGTCACCTGGCGTTTGCCTCGTAGGGTCCTCCCCTTTGTTCCCCTTTCACCGCGGCTGAATGGGCCTCTAAAGTCTGGCGGGCCGCGCTGTCCTCCCTGTGACGGAGGCGACAGCGTGTAGCTCGCGGAGGGGCCGACTAAAACACGCGCCCTGCCACAGAGAGTCATTTGTAGTCAAGTCTCAGTTACCCGGGGAGAAGGCAGCGCCTCGGCATCCTTTGAAAACAGCTTACTCTGCAGGAACGCCGCACTCTCTCCCAAGGTTTACGACTCGTTTGGAGCTGTGGCGGGAGAGAGAGATTGAGCTTTGTACCCTGGGAGGATGCAAGTCAGTGTACAGGGCAAATTCAATGGAGTATGACCCAATGAACAGATGGAATTACTTTGAAATCAATAGCTTGCCAGACAGTACAGTACCACACATTTCACCGCACCGAGGCTCAGGGAACATCTCTCCCCTGGAGCTGCTTTGGCGCAATTCGTACAGCAAAAAAGAGAAGAAAAAAAACTGTGAGGTCGTGATTAAAATTGTCAGGGAGGACTTTTTGTAGTTGAACACCACCTTCGAAGCTGCTCTATGTGAAAGCGTTGAGGGGATCAGTGCTAATAATCTGTTCGTTAACGCTCTCTGGGTAGTTATTGTGCCACTCGTGGCCTGACTTGAGCGGAGAACATCATTTAGTATTGATTCAAAAATGGAGCCCGCTTGGACATGGTCCAGTGTGTTAACAGTGTTTCACATTAGGGCCAGTCTGTCAGAATAAAAGAGGGAAACTAGCCAACTTCTGACAAATATGTGTCAGATTAGCAGTAGCAACTAAAAGAGAGTCTGGACACCTCAACAATGTCAGTCTTTAACCATTGGATGCACGGCCTACTAATACCAGTACTCTTTTCACACTTCACTCTATGATTTAATCAAAATTATTGAAATATTGAGAATTTTCTCAAGATGAATAAAAACATAAATAAAGAAAAATATTGCCTCATGTCACAAACACTTTTAATGAGGAATATTTGGAATATGCATATGTTAGAATTTTTCTCCATAAATATTTTGAAGAATAACACTACCTAGGGTCAAAATTCTTAAATTATTGAGAATTCTCTCAAAATGAAGGAAAACATAAATAAAGAAAAATATTGCCTCATTTCACAAACATGTACAATAAGGAATATTTAGAACATGAATGTATTAGAATTTTTCTCTATAAAGATTTTGAAGAATAACAACCCCCTTGGTCATTTTTGACCCCCATCAAAATTCTTAAAATATTGGGAATTTTCTCAAAATGAAAGAAAACATTAATAAATGAAAATATTGCTTCATGTCACAAACATGTTTAATGATGAATATTTGGAATATGAATATATTAGAATTTTTCTCAGTAAATATTTTGAAGAATAACAACTTCCGGGGTAATTTTTGAGCACCATTAAAATTCTCAAATTATTGAAAATTTTCTCAAAATGATTTAAAACATAAATTTAAAGAAATATTGCCTCATGTCAGAAACATGTTTAATGAGGCATACCTGCAATATGAATATATTACAATTTTTCTATATAGAAAATTTAAAGAATAACAACTCCTGGGGTCATTTGTGGGGTTTGCTGTACCCAGTAGTTTCACTTTTGTGTCAATACTATCACTTTCAGACCTGAGAGATTTTCCCCTAGCCACATTTCCCCTGCCTGTCTCACCAAGGTGACAGCCCAAGCACCTTTTTCAATCTAAATATATTGTTTGTCTAAGCTTGGCAGGGCCGTAATGGTGTTTGTACACCCGCGTCTCAGCCTCGGTGGTGTGTTTGCTGACTGTGGTCAATTTCACTCAACCTCTCTCATCTCTTGCAGGTGAAACTGAAACAACCCATCACGCCGTTACTCCACAAGCCGGCCGCAGCATCTCGAGTCAGCGGTCAGTCCCGACTAAGCGTTTATTACCTTCGCAGTCACTTTTACAGCACAGCGGCATTGTTTGTCTAATGGTTGGGAAATGACCTGTAAAAGCCTCGACGCCGTAAGGAGCCGTGCTCATCATTCAAACATTATATGTATATTCAATCAACAGGTGTGCTATGACACGTTTTACAGCCGTTGCGTGACACGGCACAGCGGTTTCACCCCGGTGGGTGTTTTACGTCTTGATTAGCGAAGGAACAATCTGCCACAGGGTAGGTGCAGGGCGACGGTTAGCCGGAATGAGAACAAAAGCTTATTTCAGGGCTGACTTGCCACGTAGTTTACCTGACACTAATCAGCGGCTAGGTGGAAGGGTGCCCCCACCGCCGTCCCTCCCAACTCCCTCAGCTCCGGCCAACCCCACCCCGGTCCCCCTCATCCACCTTTAAATGCCCTCGCTTTGCCTGACTCGTCAATTTCAACACCACCCCCCCTTGCAAAAACCAACACGGGTTACAACCAGAGGTGTAGGAAATAGAGTGTTTTACGGTGGCGAATCTGCCAAAACGAGATACGGGCAAAGGCAGCGGCACGGCGATAAGGAAAGATGCTGACTGATTGATGAAGGGGGGGGCTCGTTAATCCTCCCAACATTTCGGCTCCAACGCTCCCTGGGTTTGATCCCGGGCTTGATCTTCCAACCGCGCCTGCTTGTTTACACTCAGATTATCCCCCCCAAAGCTCAGGCTGCTCCACCAAATCAAAGCAAAGAGTTTTACAAGATGCTTTCGCAGATGGCGCGGCAGATAAACGGGCCACCGCCTCTGCTGACGTCGCCTGTGTTTTCATTTGAAGGGTATTTGCACTTAATTGATCGGCGAAAACTATTTGCACTCCGGAAGTTGCACTTTGTCACGCCGTTGGTTTGCGGGTTTGCGTTGGTTTGTTTGGATACAAGGTTTTCAAAAGTCTGTCCAACTCAAATAGATGAGCAATTATCCACGACAAGTTGTTGTTCAGCAGCCGCCTCAAAAACACCGTATGCGTTAATTTTATCCACGGTTCCGCCGAGAGCGAAGATGTGCGACTAAGTGTAAAGCACGAATCCGCAGCGTTATTCCCACTGAAACCAGCCGGCGCTGCAAAAACACGCGCCTAACAACCGCTGACGAAGGGGGCCTGATTCATCTACATTTGTCTGTGTCTTCTCAACACATTTAAATTCAACATCCGAAACCGAGAACTTTCCTCACAATTATTTTAACAAGTATTGACTCAGTTACGCTCCGGCTGCAAAATTACCCCTCTCCCTCCCACCGGTGCCAACGCCTCGCTCCGAGAAAAACCAGCTTTAATCAAGCCCGTCTCTCCGCGGAGCCTTGGCTGCCCTCTCTCGCCATAAAAATCGCATTCACCAAACTCGAATTAACCCCGTGTTAATGACCGAATGATAATAAAAGTGACATGGGTGGATATTTGAGCGCAGATAAAGAGGGATGAAGGCCGGATCGGGTGGGAGGGGAATGTTTGGAATCATTCGCGGTACGGCCTCCTGCGCCAGGTTCCTTTAAGGTCAGCCGATGCCTCAGAACACACCCGATATTTGCGCTCAGGTTCGGTAAATAGAAGCTTCAGGCTGTTTCGGAATACACACTTAGCGCAACGTTGACGCCCGTTTGGTCATTCCTCCCTCACAGCCTTTAAAAAAAAAAAAAAAAAGTCATCACCTCAGTATACAAGTGTTACACCAAAGTGGGAGCCTGTCGCCATGGTAACAAGAGCAGGTGAAGTCACAACTGGGAATACAGACAAGGTGATGGTAAAAAAAATAAATAAATAAAAGAAAGAGGCGTCTCGAGAGAGCGACAGCGGGTGGCGCTGTACCAACATCACTTGTTGACAGTGTCAACAATGCCATGCCGTCTGAGGAATGCGGTTGACTGCCTGCGTGTGTGTGTGTGTGTCGTCAGGGGAGTGATACCTGTGTTTTGCCTGCACACATAGGCGGCGAGGACGGGAGGAGCCACAGCGGCAGTCAGGCCTCGGTGGGCGTGAGGACCAGGCAGATACCAGATCAAGCTGCTCCCGTGATCAAACAGGTGAGTCTTCTCCACCGATTCATAAATGTGTTTGCTAGGTACACAGTGAGTCAGGCTGTGTGTGTGTGTTTGTGTATTTGTCATTGTTATATCCTCCTTTTCAGCCACCTCTGCGAGAGGCCAGCTGATGGATAGAACACAGCTTGGCCCGTATTCATCAACTTTGTGCGCGAAATCTTTTACGATCAACCGTCGAAAAAAGGGATTTTTCACTGTTTGCACACTTAACGCTCGATTCTGACTCAATGGAAAGCATTTATCACAGTGCTATTGAGTGCTGATAGGACTAATGAACGTGTGTGTTGAAATTGTCGGCAACAATATTGCATTTGTTCCATTTTTCTCCCTATTCTGTGGTGTTAAAAAAGAACTAAGGGGCCCTTGAAAATAGCAAATAGTTTGCTTTTGAATGTTTCTTCATACGGATAAATGAGAGGGAGTTATTGAGTCAGATTTGTGAGGGGCGCTGCTCATTCAAAGAGATTGCTCTGAATTAAATTGCATAGAACTATGGGTGGGAAAAGGATTGAATCGGCGGACGTGCGCCGTTGAAAAGACATTGTCGGGTGGCTGGTGCCTGGTAAGAGCCTATGACATCCAGGCTGCTGTTTGCCTGCGAAACCGAAAGCAAAGTTGCGTAAATCAATACGGGAAAGAAATGAAAACATTTCAAACGTCACCAAAACAATAAAAGACGAGTGAGGACACAGTTTATGAGATTGAGGACCTGAAAACGTAAATGTGGCTTTGGTGTGTGTAACATTGTGAGCAAACTTAAACGGGAATATGTCAAATCCATGAAATCACGGCCAATCTTGTTATCTTCCCCTGTCTGTCTCGATCCTCCTTGAAGAACAAAGACGGACTCTCTTCTTGGTTTCTGATGGACGGGGCCACGTGGTTTTCGCTTCGCTTAAGATTTCGTCTGTATTTCGACTTCTTCGCTTCAGAGGGATTTCCCATAAATTCTGTAATCATTTGGCGCAACACAAATAAAATGTCATTGAATTGAATCAATTAGCCTCAGCCGCCCGATGGGCCCTCAGACAGCGTTGTCAATGGGTAGTTTGCAACCTAGAAATGTCGTTGTGGTACTTTGGGTACATAAAAATACCAGTTGGACCCATCAGCACTATGGCTTCACTGTCCTCCTCGGGGAATTTTAGCCAAATTATCTTGGCTGTAGGTTTCTAGAGCTGTGACAAAACCATGAGCGTGAGATTCCCAGCTCACGCTCACAATCACGGGGAAGCCATCTCGCTCGTTTACCCTCTCGAACCCTCACTGGATGCTCGTCCCCTCGTTTGCCACCCGGTTCCGTCTTGTTGTTTTCCAGCCTCTCTCGTTGCCGTTTTTAGTGGCCGCTGATGTTTTCCATCGCTGTCGGGACCTCGGCTGCGTCGAGCCTAGTGAGAGTCATCTGACAGGAGAACTGGCGCAAAAAAAGGCCCCGGAGACAGACGAAACAGCTGACCCATTGTTTAAAAGCCACGCCGGAGATGTAACAGTTTGTTGTTCCTTTTTAAATGATGTTATGCTCCATTTTCCCCATTAGTCAGGCTCACAACAGGGCGAGAGATGAATGCGTCGGCTTGTTTTCGGCGTGTCGGCGAACGCCGACACACTTTGCGGCGGACCTGGGTTAAAATTAAATGTCTTTATCGCACTAGAGTCTCCTTTTTCCGACAGGTACAAGAGAAGCGGAGCTCCAGTGTGAGGGACTGGGGACGACTGCTAAGCTGGCAAGGACCGAGAAGAAGCTGGGGCTTCAACCGCGGGAGCCGTTCCCAAGAGGTTCCCGCAAAGGCCGGGCCAGATCCTCTCCAGAGCGTCCCGCTTGTCAGAGCCACCAGCGCGGAGACCCACCAGCAAGCTCCTCCGCGAGGGACGTACACCCTCGAAAAAGCCACCCTGAATTCGTCCAGCAGTCTTTGCGCGAGTCCGACGTCCTCCGTGTCTCTGCACAGCTCCACCGTGACCACCATCATCCCCGAGAAGAACGCCGGCTTCTCCTCCATTACCATTTCGTCCCGGAAGGTGACCAGGTCCACCAGCCTGCCCATGTCCGACCCCTCAGACCTCAACGGCGCGAGGACTTCTCCCTGTCCGCCCGTGTCCCAGCACCACGCGGATCCCACCTCCAGCCAGGTGACCCTGCAGAGAAAAGCCACCATAGTGAAGGTGACGGAGCACAGGGTGACGTCCAATCCCGTCCAACACCCGAAACACGCCGAGACGTCGCCGTCTCAGCAGGTTTCGGACGCGATTCACCGCCGTAAGGCGACGATCATCAAGGTGACGGAGCACAGGGAGAGTTATCGTCCCCACAGGCCCGAGGACAGACACAGCTACACGGACGGAGCGTTCCCACTGGACGGACGCTGGAACCAGGGAAGATCCGATCACATGACCCCCCAGCACGGCACCCTGGCTTTGCCGGCGAGCACTTCGTCCCGCGCGGCAGGTTCCATTGTGCGGAAAGAGGCGGAGAACAATGGCGAGACGCTGCACAAGTCCACGCTGAGCTTGACTCTGGGAAACGCTCCCCAGACAAAGCCCGCTGGACAGACATCACAGAGACCGATCCGACCGCGGAGCTGCTACGGCCATGTGTTTGGACACGCCGAGCCCAACCAGGACAGCGAGGCGCCGACGGACGCCAGGAGGGGGAGATTTGGGCTGCCGCTGGGGGCCCGCGTTGACCCCGTGAACCCCGCCGGTGGGTTTATCAGACCGGGGGCGACATTGACAGAAACAGGTCAGACAGAAGAGACAAGCAGAGACAAGAACCAGCGACAGCTGCCAACGAAGCCGCTGCCGCCGCCGCCGCCGTTGTCGCCTTTGCCGCCGCCACCGCAGGAGACGGCGAGGAGAGCGTCACCGAGTGTCACTCTCATCAAGGCGCCAGGTGGGTTCGTCTGTCCCGCTGAGACCGATTTCCCGTCGCTGCGACGCCTCCATTTGTCTCTCATGCCAGTTAGTGATGGATGGAAATGGTTTAAATATACACCTCCTGCCTTCCTGCCCGCGTGTGTGTGCCTACACATGAGTACAACACAGCCTTTCCAGCACATGGATGTTGTTGGGATTCTATAATCGCCTCAACCCTAACCCCACACTCAGACACCTCAGGCGTCAATGTCAATGTCAACGTCAATGTCAACGTCGATGTTGTTATGGAATCAAAGAAGTTCCGCTACCCACGACCACCCTGCCACATTTGGCCCCCACACGTTCCCACCTTTTCAACCCCCTACACACACACACACACACACACGCGCACGCAATTCACATGTTTTATCTATTCCTGGTTTTAATTCACAGGAAATGGGTGAGGAAGTTGAAATCACAAGCTTATATTAGATGCTGCGAAAGTGGGAAAAAAACGTGTTAGATTTGCATGGGTGTGTGTGCGTGTGTGTGGGTGTGTGTAACGCCTGTGTGTGCGTGTCTGGGCTCGCAAGCGCTCTTAATTATACACGACCCTTTTTTAAGCTCTGCGTACCCCCTCATGTCCACGAGGGACAAGGCCCCCCGCGCGCTCGTTTTCCGCCAAGCCTCCGCCTGCTCGTTTTTTTTTTTCTTTTTTTCACCGATGATGTGATTTCTGCGTGTGAAATTATTAATTATTCCATAATCACATTCATTAAGAGTGTCACCAATTTAATTACTAAGGCTCCGGGGCTGCACGATTCTAATTCGGTGTTGATAAACTGAACCTCCGCAAGCGGCCACTGCAGTATGGAATTGAAACGCAAGCTAGTCTGTAGCAGCCTCTACCCACACACACACACTCACACACACACGTTCACACACACATGCCCTCTTTTTTTTGCTCAGTTTGATCTCTCACGTTTCAGACGCCAACTCGCAGCAGTCAGCAGAAGAAGTCTTGGCCCTCAACGCCGCCGCTATCATCGCCAATATCAAACTCCAGCGGCAGCTCAGCAAGAAGAAAGCATCAAGCGCCGCCGCCGAGAAGGACGCCGTCAACCCCCTCCGGGGAAATTCCGGTATTATTACCTCTCCGCGACCTCGCATCATAACAGAACATAGATTTTTCCCGCAATTAACTCAGCGATCTTTGGAGCTTGGCATCTCG
>OMPJ01029712.1:7481-29143 GCA_900312935.1 Carapus acus
GTGTGTCTGAGCATATTCAACATGGTCGCGCACAGAAATCATCATTTGTCACCGCTCATTTATTCACACCACACGTGCAAAGACAGAATATACGTGCTTGTGTGTGTGTGTGTGTGTGTGTGTGTGTGTGTGTGTGTGTGTGTGTGTGTGTGTGTGTGTGTGTGTGTGTCACATGGGGGTAGATTCACACGTTGGATTGTTTCCTCCCAATAAATGTCAGGATTCTGTAGCTGGTCGTAGATTTTTCTGATTTCGTTGCTTGTTTCCCAACATTGGGATTAAACTCGAATAATCCAAATGGTGGACGTTGCAGTGCAACGGGGAGACAACAAACCAGCCGACAACGGGCCACAGTTCAACTCGTAACACAGAATATTCCCCTCTCCTCTCCTCGATCTGACAGAAAACTCGAGACTTTACGTGTCAACACTGCCCCTGTGTGGTGAAAAGGAGAACTATGCCAATGCCACCTCAGTCTCAGTAAGATCCAACTGTGTGCAGGTATATGCAGCATCAGCATCTTTCTTAAGTGGAGGCGGGCTCGGTGTGACCTCACTAATAAAGCACAGACACTTCAGCAGCACCTCCTGCACCCTCCTCTTCCCCTGCCCCTTCTAATGGTGGCACGGTGTTGTGCAAGGCAGCATATGTGTCGTCCCACATACAGAACTGGTGTGATGAATGCATTTTAGGTGCATTAAATTAACCCACACACACGAACATACACACACACACGCACAGACACGCATACACACACATCTCTGGCCTGCAACTCATATTTTTCCACTATTTCTACATCATAAATGATACACATTTGAGTCGCTCGCAACTTGTGCAATTCGTGCGGTCTGACTTTTTTTATTTTCACTTCATTCTTCAGTTTCCTCTTTCGAAAAACTGGGTGATAGACATGCATACGCTTGCATTCCTTTCGCCTTTGCTGTGCTGTTGCGTGAGAGTTGAGTATGAGGTGAGGAGTTTTCTCATTCTTTTCCATAATGTCTATCACCGAGATTCCTGTATTCCTCTCCCTTGTGTGGGTTATATTGAGTGCAGTGTATATTCACGTTTTAACTGTCAAATTTTGTGCATGTATATATAAACTTGATTCTGTAAATGTATGTGAATCCATTCTACATTGTGTATACGACACAGCATATACATGTATGTGGTATGTCTGTGTAGATATGTTATATACGCAGGTTTATGTAGCATATGTGTGAGGTCCCTGGGCTCATTTATGTAACTCTGCTGTCTTTGTTATGTTAGCTTGTCACCGCATGGATTTGATATACTGCTCTTATTTTTCTGCTAAACCAATCCCTCTCCGCATTTTCCTGGGGGACAGGAGCTGCTGGCAGCTTTATTTAGCTTTGCTTTTAGATTTACCTCAGAGAGATTCACCATTTATAAACAGTCATGTGTGCTGGGTGAAAATGAAGCAAGGCCTGAAGATGATAGATATTTGTGCAGTCAAAGAATTCATCGGGGGTGAAAACTATCTGTCAAAAATGAACACTGAAATTAGTTGCTGGCGATTTACTTTGCAAGACAATACCTACGGATCATTGGGGGAAAATTGTTTTGCAATCAGATGGATTTATTCTGTTATCGGATGATGTTACATTGGCCTGTTTTATCAATATATCTTATCGTCTTCGATAAAGAATGCTGAACACCTTTGATCCTGCACATACTCGATAGATCTCGATACATCGCTGCTGCTGTGACAGAAAAACATTCACACTGACAAGTTTGTGCTTTTGCAAGCCATCTTTGCAAACAAACACAAAGATTTTGTGTAAAAGACGAGTCAGAGAAAACTCAAACAAATGGATTCAGGCTGTATTCGCCAGACGCTCTGAGATAAGGAACAGATAGGAAACAGCAAATTGCTATTTGCTACAGATAAACAATGGACTGTGATCGGGAGACCTTTTCACAAACTAAGCCCGGAGAGTTTTAATTCATGACCAATTCTCTCAGACAGTTTGCACAACCTATCATCTATCAGCCGATCACTACATGTAACTGATCAACAAATGAATGGGAATTATGAGGATTTACGCTAATCTGCCCTCACATGGAGACTTTAAGTTAAGATAGCGGAAGGCAGATATTGATCACTTCATTAGGTCACACAGGTACAAGTGAGAGGGACGTTAATCTTTAACCACAGTATGTAACAACAAAGTTGATCGTGCAGAGAGAGAGACAGACAGGGAGAGTGGGAGAGTGAGAGAAAGAGAGACCGGGAGCGAGATCGAGAGAGAGAGACGGGTCAAACAGCAGAGTGACATTACGCTCTCGCCACATTTTTGCTCATTTCCAGCACATGCCAATAGTGATGGCATGATGCAATTGATTTTAACACTGTTGCAGTATTGCAACAGAAGTTTGTGCATGTATTTCAGAAAATTGTATAATTAAACTGTGTCATCCACACACAAAATACCCTCCATCATTGGCCAAGCTCCATCCCTCCATCTCAAAACCATTGCAACATTTTCTTTTTCTATTATTTTTCCATGGAGTCCATCAATATCTCTCAGGAGTCCATGTGGAATTTGTATTTCTGGTACTCGATGACCAAAACAAGCATATATTTCTCCACATCTATCCACACAAACAAAAAAAATGTGAAGCAGGGACAAGGACAAGTGGAATAATTCCACCATTGACACGTCGCAATGCCAACATCTCACCACACACCCATGCACAGAGGGGCTGTGAACACAGAGACACACACACATACCTGCCTGTGCAAAGACACACACACACACACACACACGTACATTCACAGGGTAGTCAAGGAATTATCGGGCGGACCCTGTCCTTTGGTCCGCAGGCAGATGGAGTGTATTTAAGGGGCCGGCCTCTTGAACCGTCTCTCCCTCTATGTCAAACACACCCGTAGGCTTGCCAACCAAGAGCCACTCTCAGTGTAACACACCAGTCAGAATGCCTGCAGACTACAATGGACGGTGGGAGCTAGTGAGCAACGACAACTTTGAAGAAGTAATGAAGGCTCTGGGTAAGTGGCCCTGCTTGGCCGTGCCTGCTTCTGCCTGCGGGGTGAAGGGAGAGGGAGATTGTGGGGGACAGTTGGTGTATCCTTAATTGGAAAGACTGATCAATTAGATTTAAACAGGACAAAAAAGACTAAGCGGTCTACGGAGCCGCTTCATTTCCTCATCGAGCCGCTGTCAGGCAAAGTTAACCTCCCCTGAGTGAGCAGCTGCTGCCTGTTACCACGCCAAATAAATATCGATTCCCTCGCATTTGAGTGTTCTCCCGAATCTCGAAAATATAGGACGTCCTCCCAATTCTACAAAATAGAAGACAGATCCTGGCCCGGATCGGACAAACGGGCCAGCTTGGGGGTGGGCGGAGGGAACGTCTACGGCTCGGCTTTCAATTCTGTGCGTCATTGATCGCGCCCGGGAACGTTTCCATTATTCACAGGTTTATCTGCAATTCATAAAACGACCCCAGTGCTCTCAGCCACACAAATCGGAGTAAAACCTCATTCCTCAGCAGCGCCTCATTTCCATAGAACTGATAGGGAGGCGACATCTGCATGGAAATAGGTCAAAAATATCATTTGGATGGGTAAATAAAGGGGTCTCATCTGTAGGAGGGGTGGCGAGAAATTGAATTTTCACTTTAGGGCAAATAGGAATGAATATAAAAATGATTAGAGTGGGTGAGTTTTCTATGACCGGGCCTAAAGCTGAGCAGATGGAGGAACTCATTTAAGGCTATTCTCACTCTGACCAAGGTCATATTGAAAGGTCAAATACCTGTATGAGGGGAATCATAATAAGTGGGCCACGCTGTGGTTTGTGTGAGTGGATGTGTGAATGAGTGTGTGCTCTTCTGAATTTTCTGAGGCTTAAAATAAACTGTTGGTTGACCTCTGCAAATTCTAATAACTCATCATCAATAGCTTGGTCACCACCCGTCTCCGACATATTGACACGTCAACAGTTCCAATCTCGTCTTTTCTGCGCACGTATGCGTCTGCAGACATCGACTTTGCCACCAGGAAGATCGCCTCCCACCTCCATCAAACCAAAGTCATCGTCCAGAACGGAGACAAGTTCGAGACAATGACGCTCAGCACTTTCAGGAACTATGAGGTGAACTTCACGGTGGGTGTGGAGTTTGAAGAGCACACCAAGGGCCTGGACAACCGCAAAGTCATGGTAGGAGCAGGAGCAGGAGGAGGGAAGGAGAAGAAATGGAAATCATATGATGGAAGTTTGGGTGATGAATCAGAAAAACTGTGCGCTCACGTGTGTGTCTGTGTGTGTGTTGTGTTGTGTCGCACCTCAACAGACAACAGTCACCTGGGATGGAGACAAGCTTGTGTGTGTCCAAAAGGGAGAGAAAGAAAACCGTGGTTGGAAGCACTGGATTGAAGGAGACCTGCTACATTTGGTGAGAAATGGGGGGAGGGAGAGGAGGTGGGGAGGGAGGGGAAGCAATAACAATAAACTGATAAATAATGAAACATCTGCTCCCATAAAATATATGGATCCACCACAGAAGCAGACAGTTAACATGTCTGTCATTATGTAATGTGGTCATAATGTTGCTTTTTGTCTGCACTTGCTGTCTAAAGGAGCTCTGGGCCTCTTATCTTTTACAGGAACTCACCGCTTTGGACAAAGTCTGCCACCAAGTATTCAAGAAGAAAGAATAGCTGGGCACAAGTTGTGTCCACTCAGTAGTAGTTGTCTTAACTTGTTGTCTATTTATGATTCCAACTGTACCAATGCGGAATAAACTGATTTCACGCAAATGTTTAAAAATGTTTTTGTCTCATATTTAAGATCTGCAATCACGCCCATTTTTTTTCGAACACATTGTGAGTTGAAAGTCAAATTCAAAGATAACTCATGGAAATGTAATGATTTGTCAATGCAACAATTATTTAAAACACAATATACATGCTCAGAAATTAATCTTGACAGCAAATGCAAGCTTGTAATAAATTCCCGAAACATCTTCCAAATAATTTAGGCCTACCGTATTACACTTCCAATTTTCATGATGATCAAAAGTGCATATGAACATGAAAAGAGTGAAATGGCGCAACTCTGTTTGACATCTTGTTTAAGATAAAACAATTGATCAAAATTACAGCATTTAATTGTTTAATTTCAGTGGTCCGATTACTCTGTCATATCTTAGAATGAGCTCAATATGAACCAAAACACTACAATGATGGAGTGTGTGTTTAACTCTGGGTGGATATGGTAAGTTTGTGTGTTTTTCCAGAGTGTGATGCCTGTGAAAAGCGATGGAGGAGCAGCAGGTACAACATGTTCTGCTGCTCGACCGGATTTTGAGCCGCTCTGACAGGAAGCCGTTTGCCATCCACGTCGCCAAAAACAAACTTCGTCAAGTCAAGTGTTGACAGGCAGGGCAGAGCCGGAAAATGTTTCTGAAAGCCTTTCAGAATAAAAGCAGAAGACAGGAACCAAACACACGGTCTTTGGAGCAGAGCGCTGGTCTTGCGTTTCATAACCTAGCTTCCCGTAAAGTGCCTTATCTTACGGAAGGCTCACCGGAAAACCTTACAGTGTTTCTTCCGCTACCTTTACATTACTCCAAAGTTTTCCGCCGTGCTCCATACGGTGAATCCGCGGCGCTGGAATCTGACTGACGTGGAAACATGGTAAGCGGGATAATCTACATTAAATTCACCTCACACTCCTCTTGTCCTTAGCTGTTTCAACATGCAGTTGTACGGCAGATATGTTACCTATGCTCGACAAACTCATTGTTTCAGAAAACGTCTGCCATAGTTAAAGTATCACAGGATCACGCCGCAAACATGTGTAACAGACAAGGAAATATATGACATGAACAAACACGACAGTTTCGGACAAAAACAGTGTCACCAAACTGTGTGATCGTCTCACTTAACTTGTTAAGGGTCTGGCAGGTTTTCTCGAGTCGTGTGTCTTAGTGACGTTTGAGGTTATTATATTATAATCGAGATAAAATGTTAGACAAATGTTTAATGTGAGATCTCAGAGACAGTGGAGGATCCAGGCCTGCATCTGTAGGTCAGCCATGCGTGTGAAATGTGGAATGAGAGTAACTAAACAGGCACGCCCCCATCCAAACCACCCAACATTAGAATATGACAAATTGCCAACAATTCTGCTCAGGGGCAAATAAAGCTTACAATAACCCTAATATGAGTGCTCCTGTTACTTAAAGTAAAAAATATCACTGGCAGAACAGGTTGCAAACAACCTGTAGTTTGTGCAGGCCACTCACTGCGAATTTTGAATGCTAATTGATTAACCTTACCTTCTGTGTTGTTATTTTCTTACTATTTTCCATCAAGCCTCTGCGGTTGGACATCAAGCGGAAGCTGACAGCTCGGTCAGACCGAGTTAAAAGTGTGGATCTGCACCCCACCGAGCCATGGATGGTGGCCAGCCTCTACAGTGGCAGCGTGGTGGTGTGGAACTATGAAACACAGGTAATGGCCGCATGCTTAATTGATCGCTTTGAGTCGTTGGATCATCTTCACTTGCCTCATTACATGCCTTTGAATTGTATGGTGGATACGCAGTGTCAGTCAGTTGGTGCGGTTTGATTCCTGTTTGTTGCAGACCTTGGTGAAAACCTTTGAGCTGTGCGATCTGCCCGTCAGAGTGGCAAAGTTTGTCGCCAGGAAACACTGGGTGATTACTGGAGCAGTAAGTAATCAAGATTTTCCTGCAGAATCTCAGTGTTTTAGTTTTTTTTTTTGTCTGTTGTAACCATGTACAATATACGCTTGAAAAATCCACATGAAAACTGTCTGGTATCTTACATTAAATAGTCTGTTTTCAGTGGTTCATGGAAGAACCTCAATCTGTGTCCTGGGCCTGACACATCCAGAAATGTTAGAATCTAATTCCTCACATTCACTCAATGCGCCCACATATTTTGTCAGTCACCAGATGACTTCCCTTCTTCCCCTGCTGTGCGCATTTGGACAAAATCTACTAGCTCCTTCTTTGTGTCCCTGGGCAGGATGACATGCAGATTCGTGTGTTCAACTACAACACTCTGGAGAGAACGCATATGTTTGAGGCGCACTCGGACTACATCCGCTGCATCGCCGTGCACCCGACGCAGCCCTATGTGCTCACCAGCAGCGGTACGAGTGAATCATGCACGCACGCAGATGCACAGACTATTTCTATTTTTGCCCCTGCAAGCCTTGTGGATAGTTGATTGGATCCTTGTTGTGTGTGTGTGTATGCATGTATAGACGACATGTTAATCAAGCTCTGGGACTGGGACAGGAAATGGGCCTGCTCTCAAGTGTTTGAGGGGCACACTCACTATGTTATGCAGATCGTCATCAACCCCAAAGATAACAACCAGTTTGCTAGTGGGTCGTTGGATAGGACGATAAAGGTACAACAAACATACAATTCTATTTTTGACAATAGAATGCTGAGCATCAAACTGCTGTGGATTCATTATCTTTCAAGAAGCAACAATGTTGTGATGCTAATGATGTTGTCTCACAGATGGATAGACCCACAATCTCACCCGCTTGTTGCGTATTTCTCTTGCCTAGGTTTGGCAGCTTGGCTCCAGCACTCCTAATTTCACTCTGGAGGGCCATGAAAAGGGCGTCAACTGCATCGATTACTACAATGGGGGAGATAAACCCTACCTCATCTCAGGGGCTGATGACCATCTGGTCAAAATCTGGGATTACCAGGTATACATTGAGAGCAACAGCAGCCTTCCATACCATCACACAGCGTTCAACCATTGAGAAATCACAATCAATACATGTATTTTAGAGAGTTGTACACCCTCAGTGTGATACACAATTTGCCTGCAATTTTCTGTAGATGAACAACATGAGTACACATTCATCTGCCTTAAATTAAGGTGTTTCCATTTCCAGTGTTTCCAGTTCCAGTCATGAGATGATAGGTGTCACGTGATTAACATGTCTAGTCAAACTGTGCCTCACTCTGCTTCCACCAGAACAAAACATGTGTTCAGACCTTGGAGGGCCATGCTCAGAACGTGACCTGTGTGAGCTTCCACCCCGAGCTGCCAATCATCCTCACTGGCTCAGAGGATAGTGAGTTTTGTCTGTCCAATATAAAGCGGCCAGGCTAAAAACACAAATGCGCAATCAGAGCCACAAACATTTGCTAACGCATCTGTCAAATGTCACCTTGTGATTTGCTCAGGCACTGTGCGAGTGTGGCATTGTAACACCTACAGACTAGAAAACACACTCAACTACGGCATGGAGCGGGTGTGGTGTTTGTGTGGGCAGCGCGGCTCTAACAGCGTGGCTTTGGGCTATGATGAAGGTAGCATCATCATCAAGGTATGCTTTTTTTTAGGCCGTGTATGGGCAGCAAGAGAGATGATGATGAATGAGAGTTACAGCATATCTGTATAATCTTTAAATGGGCAAATATCAAGTCTTAGAAAGTCTTTGAATACTTCTGGTTGTAATACTTGGAAAGTGTTGGAAATACATCATGATCACCTTTTAATGAAGCTCAACACTCGTGAGCATAACGGAGAAGTTTGGTGGCCCCTCAAACAGCCCTCTTGATGTTTGCTGTTAGATTCTATAATCACATCAGCCTTCTTTTCATCTTTTCATTTTAGTGCTGCAGTGAATCAGAGCTGTGTGAAAGCGCTCAAACTTCCATTACAAGCGTAAACTTACCTCTCCCTCCTCTGTGTCACAGCTGGGGAGAGAGGAACCAGCCATGTCCATGGACTCAAGCGGGAAGGTCATGTGGGCTCGTCACTCTGAGGTCCAACAGGCCAACCTGAAGGCCATGGGGGACGCCGAGGTGAAAGATGGAGAGCGGTTGCCAGTGGGAGTCAAAGACATGGGGAGCTGCGAGATCTACCCACAGACCATCCAGCACAGCCCCAACGGGAGGTTAGAGATCAGCCTACGGGCAGTATCATAGATGAAAAAGCATTGATTTATATCTTGTTTTATTGTATAAGCAGTGATAGAAAGGTGTTGTGATTTCATCTTTCACATGCTAGTCTGCATGCACCCTCCATTCAGATTTTCCTTATTTTCTGCACTGCATAATTTACCAGCTTGTGTTAGTCGATGTCAATGCTCTTACAAACCTCACTGATGTGAAAAACATAAATTAGAGGGGATTTACTCAAATCAAATGGTAAAAATACCTTATTTTTGTTGATAATAGTTGATACTATGCATCAGTTTTCTCAGGTCAACGTAATAACGATTTCCTCATTGAATTAATGTATAGCCTTGTGTCCTCTTCTGTAGGTTTGTGGTGATGTGTGGAGATGGGGAATACATCATTTACACAGCAATGGCCCTCAGGAACAAGAGCTTTGGTTCGGCACAGGAGTTTGTCTGGTCGCATGACTCCTCAGAGTGCGTACTAATCTTTCTGCACTGCTGCATATGCTGCAAATACGTCATTTTTGTTAATGGGTCTGTCACTGGCAGGTATGCTACAAGGGAAAGCAGCAGCATGGTGAAAATCTTCAAAAATTTCAAAGAGAAGAAGGCTTTCAAACCTGACTTTGGTGCAGAAGGTGAGCTATCAATGCTGATGGACCTTTGTTGTATGAGGGCTATGGCTTCATTCCTTCTCATCCTCACAGGTATCTTCGGTGGTTACTTGCTGGGAGTGAGGTCGGTCCATGGTTTGGCCTTCTACAGCTGGGACAACACAGAGCTGATCCGTCGCATCGAGATTCAGCCAAAGCATGTGAGCTACAAACCCGCGATCGGGCAGTGTATTTCTGTATTGCTGTAGCTTTGTTCCCTTCTCATGTCTTTCGTCTCTCCCTGCCTTTAGATCTTCTGGTCTGACTCGGGGGAACTGGTGTGCATTGCCACTGATGAGTCTCTCTTTGTGCTGCGCTACTCGGCAGAGACAGTCGCAGCAGTGCAGGAGTCGAAAGAGCAGATCACTGAAGATGGCATAGAAGATGCCTTTGAGGTCTGAAAGATTCAAGGGCAGGAGGAGTGTGGATTTGATATCAGTGATTGGTGGAGAAACCCCCATGAAGTTAAAAAAAAACACAATATTGACCCTCTGATGTTAACCATTGTCAGGCTAGCCACCTCAGGATGACTCAGATGCCTATAAAAGTTCATACCTCGTGTCTTATCATCATGGTTGACTGCAATATTTTGTATTTGTCATTTTCAGGTGCTAGGGGAGGTCCAAGAGGTGGTTAAGACCGGGGTTTGGGTGGGAGACTGCTTTATTTACACCAGCTCTGTCAACAGACTCAACTACTATGTGGGAGGAGAGATTGTCACAATTGCTCACCTGGACAGGTACTTTCCACACATACTGTCCCGTGTGTGCGTCTGTGTCCATCCATCAGCACACACCAACTTGACTTAACAGCTTGACTCCAACAATGGTTTGTTCGGTATGTAGGACCATGTATCTGCTGGGCTATATGCCAAAGGACGATCGTCTCTACCTCGGGGACAAGGAGCTGAACATCATTAGCTACTCCCTGCTCCTCTCCGTGCTGGAGTACCAGACGGCGGTCATGAGGAGGGACTTTGGCACAGCTGACAAAGTCCTGCCCACCATCCCCAAGGACCAGAGAACCAGGGTGGCTGTATTTCTAGAAAAACAGGTATTGTTTTTGTGCCTTCTTTTGCAGAGCAGGAGACACAGCAGATGGTGGCAGAGACTGACGCGCATTTGTGGGCTTCAGAACACTTCTGCATTATTTCAACGTCACCCTCTGCTATTCAGTTAGTCTATACTGTGTAGGTTTTAACCCAAATGAACCCTTTCTCAGGGTTTATGAATGTGTGTATGCAGTCCAGGTATTACGCCCAACAGCTGTCTCCGCTTCTGTGACAGGGCTTCAGCCAGCAGGCCCTGGCTGTGTCCACCGACCCAGAGCACAAGTTTGAACTGGCTCTGCAACTGGGAGAGCTGAAAATTGCCCATCAGCTGGCTGTGGAGGCAGAGGTTAGGGCATGCACGCGCACTCATAATGGCCTTGTTGACTGCCGACATCCATCCAGTCTGTGCTGATAATTTCTGTCAAATTATTTTTGATACTGGTGCCATAACACTGTTAAAAATGGATGTTGAGTTTTGTAGGCACTCTGTGTTAGTAAGAAGCAGGACAAAGAGGGAATTGATGACACCCTTGGCTAAGAAGTCTTGACAGGAGTAGTTCAATCCCCAATATTCACGTTAATCCGACCTGCTCGCTTCTTTCGCTGCAATGATCCCCTCATGTCTCCCTTCTCGGCATCCCGGTCTGCAGTCTGAGCAGAAATGGAAGCAGTTGGCAGAGCTGGCTACGACAAAATGCCAGTTTAGTTTGGCACAGGAGTGTCTGCACCAAGCACAGGATTACGGCGGATTACTGCTGCTGGCCACAGCCTCGGGCAACGTTGACATGGTGGGAAAACTGGCCGAGGGGGCAGAGAAGGATGGCAAGACGAATGTGGCCTTTCTCACCTATTTCCTGCAGGGGAAGTAAGTTTCTGGCAGCATGACCAAGGGGGAAAAACAGAAAGAGAGGAGAAAGAGCTGTGCTTCGCTTTCATTGCTGCCTCTGCTCGGTATTTTATGCACATATATTTTATTGGCAGAGTGGACAAATGTCTTGAGCTCCTCATCAAAACTGATCGCCTGCCAGAGGCGGCATTCCTTGCCAGGACTTATCTGCCAAGCCAGGTTTCGAGGTAAATTTACTAGAGCATGTTTACAGTTTGAGCCTGCGCTGGTTCAAAATTAAGCGTCTTCAGGCGTCTCTTAATAACTTAAAGTGAAATGGAATAGTTTTCTGTTGTATCGTACTTTGTCTTGTTTGTAATGAGGAATATACATCTCTGTTTTTCCGGTCACTTTCCCACCTTGCCCAGGGTGGTGAAGCTGTGGAAGGAGAGTCTGTCCAAGGTCAACCAGAAAGCCGCAGATGCTCTGGCCGATCCAACTCAGTACAGCAACCTTTTCCCAGGCCTCCAACAAGCCCAGCTAGCGGAGCAGTACCTGAGGGAAACACATGTGGGGGTCAGACCGGCAGCAGAATATCCACTCATTATGGTGAGGAAATCTCAAACAAGTGAAGTCAAACTAATATGCACACGTCTCCAATTCTTCACTGGTGTGCCATGATGGAATGATATAATTTGTTCTGTTTCTCAATCAGTGATATTTCAGTGTACGGTTGGTGTGCATGACTCACTCTCACTACTGTTTATATCACTGAAAATTCAGCACAAACTTGGTTAGATGTGATTGATGATGAGAATGAGAAAGTAACTTTTCAAGAAAAGGCCAAATCTCAATATTATTGACATAAACAAATAAACATTTGATGCTGAGATGAGCTCATCCCTGACCACCTCTCTATTTTTCAGCAAAATGATGACCGGAACATTCTGGAGGAATCTGTAGGTTATGTGGTGGATGAAGAATCGGCAGAGCCAGAGGTAAGGAGCAAAATTTCACACATAGCTGAAGAAATGCCACCTCCAAACTTTGAGATCCACAAATAGAAGTACAGGCAGTATCTTAAGAAATGTAACGTCATTTTGTTTCTTCACAAACAGGAAGCAGTAGAAAATACAAGTGAGCTCGCAGTGGAAGCTACTGTTGAATCAGCCGCAGCTACCGAAGCAGCTGAACTGGAAGAGCCAGTTTTAGAGGACGACGAGTCCGCGGGGCTTGCTGCCAAAACAGAGGAATGGGCAGACGACGTGGCCGACTCCCCCATGCCCATAGCAGTCTCAGAAGAGCCTCTTGATCCGGAATCATCAGAATCAGCCTCCTTTGAGGAGGAGGCACCAGAGCCAGACGTCACAGAAAGTGCACAGGATGCAAATATAATAGAGGACGGCCTTTTGGACGAGCCTCTCATAGAAATCGCCTCGCAAGAACTACAAATGGTACAATCCAGTCCTGTCGAGGACCTCAGTTCCTCAGTTGAAACGATGGGCATTGACGAAAAGTTTGCGGCAGTTGATGTGTTGCCCGTCGCCTGTCCCTCTGAGACAGAGACACCCCTCACTGACTCAGAGACATCAGAAACTGTAGAGACACAAGACACTGCAATCGAGACAGGAGAACCAGTCACAATTGAAACAGAGGACCGCAAAGTTGAATCTGCACCTCTTGTAACTGAGGACATTGCAACTGCGCCTGAGGCTGTCGCGATGGAGGAAATGCTCACTGTTGAAGCAGATAGGGCAGATCTCTTGGCGTCTGAGCCAACAGCAGATGAAGCGGCGCTTACAACTGGATTAGTCTCCGAATTCATCCAGAATCCCGTGGCAGTAGAAGAGCTCATCAGTTTTGAAAACCCAGCGAGTGCGGCGTTGGATGTGCCGCTCCTAGCCTCAGCCCAAACTCTCTCAGAGCCGTCACTCAAGTCAGGGCTGGACTCTTTGTCCGATACCGTGCCAGTGCTTCTGCCAGAGTCGGCACAAGTCTTACATCCAGCACAAGAACAAGAAATCACGGCACAGCCAGAGCTCAGCTTAGAGCCGCTGGTGCCAGCTGCCCAGGAGGCTGAGCCAGAGGCTGTATCCTCAGCAGCAGCAGCAGCAGCAGCAGCAGCAGCAGCAGCTCCTCCCAAGGAGGCCGAGCCAGAGGCTGAATCCCCAGCAGCAGCAGCAGCAGCAGTTCCTCCCAAGGAGACAGAGCCAGTAGTGGAAGAGGCAGCAGAGGATCTGGAAGCAGAGCTGAGTAATGAGGTAAAGCCTGCACAATAAAGTTACAATTCCCTCATGTGCACATTATGTTCAATCTGTAACATGTCACCATGGATTGTGTGTAAACATGACATTGTCTCCCTTGGGGCACCTTCTGCAGGACTTGGATGATCTGGATTTAGACAGTTTTGACCTGGAGGACATGGACCCCGCAGATGTCAACCTGGATGAAGAATTCTTGAATGAATAAAAAGGGACTTAAGCAGACTTTTTCATAAAATGACCAAAAGGATACTTTCCAAAGCAGGTTCACCTGCAGCCCCTTTTTTATATTTAATTTACAAAGGTTCGCTTTCTCAGAACGAATGTACATTGTAACATCTGTGATATAAAGATTCAGCGTACCAAAACAAATACCTCCAAGAACACTATCGCCATGACAGCCCCTCATCCATTAAAGCCACGCTTGCCCCCACAGTGAGTTATTTTCATGGCATGGGCGACAGCTCAAGAAAGATTGATGCGTTTTATATGATAAAAACAAGAGGCGTTTGCATCCGACTTTCCTACAGGATTCTTTCACTCTCCTTGTTTAGGATCAAACGTGATTTAGTGTCAGTCATTGTGCACATTTTTACGTCAACAAAAATGATGATTAAAATGAACATCTTAACTATCACCAATGCTAAAAGAGTAGGTGTTTTTTTATGCTGTATCTAGCTGGTACGCCAGAATGAGGTCACCTTATAATTTTGCCTACTTTTGCTCTTCTAATCCCCGAGATCTCACCTCTGTCTAACAGTGTGATGCCACAGTCAGAGTAGCACGAGTAAAACAGTGACGTTTTCAGTCTTTGAATTATAGTCTCATCATTCGTACACATCAAGTTCCGTCTGCATAAAACAATGTATTTTATATTTGAAACACTGCAGCATTTCCTTGAAGTTTTTCACTTTACTGGTGGATCATCAGAATGGAAGATGGTTCTTCACCAAAATCAGTCAGGGAATTTGAAAAATAACCCAATTTCGACCCAAAAAACTGGCCAGCAAAGTCTGCGTCCATTACAAGTGCCTAAGTGATGTTTTTGTTTTCATTTGTGTCGTCAGTCTTTTAACTGATGAAAAAGACTGACCTGTAATTGACAAATGCATGGAACAGTCAATAAAGTCAATAATACACATTGCATCACAGTTATTTCACAGCAACACCAAGGTGCCCATATAAAAAGATTTTTTTATTGACTTGTTTTATTTTTACGACTGGCTAGGTTAAACGTAACTCCGACAGCAATTCGATTCCCACATGCTTACTTGGATGATGAGTGAAATATGACAAATATCGGTTTGAAAGTTTAAGCGGCGTGTGGCCATGGAGGAGAGTTTAACCACAGCAATGAAATGGCAATGACTCGTATTTTGCCTGGAGCTTCTCTGGTTGTGGTTACTTTCCTCCACTGTGTAACATAACAAGAGTGTCATCCTGAGAATGAGTTCTTCAGTCTGCTGAGCTCTTAGCAACCGTCTGTTCGTACGCCTGCAGGGCCAACTCGATGTAGCCCGATCTGTGCGACTCTTTTTGTGCGTAGATCTGCAGAGATAAGAATGAGACGACAAGAAAAAAATGTCATATATGTGGTTTTAAAAGGCAGTGAAATCACCATCTATGTTCATGAGAGGGAAAAAGCCAGGATGGATTCTACTTATCACTGCACTTGCACGCACAGGAGACGTGTGTCAGCAACTACAGTTCTGACCATGACTAAATCAGAGGCCCTGTGTGACAGTGACTGTATCAGACAGACACCCACACGCACGCCCCCCATGTCTCCTTCCGCTAACCTTTCACATTAAATGGCTGTCACTCCCAATGTCCCTCTCCACTGCTCCAAGGCCAAAGACTTATGAGTTCTAATAGGATCTGATGTGTCCTGGGTCTGGCCTCCAAGTTCCCACAGCCATGGCCTCTCATGCTGGAAATCTTAGATGAGATGGGTTCTGCTCGACCTCTCAAGAGCCACACTGTGGTCCTAATTTACCCTAATACCCGTGGGACCCGATGTATGCGACTTGCGCGGTTCCTGGATCAAACGCTGAGATTGTCAGGTCATATAGACGAGTTGGTAGAAATATTATTCTTACAGATACAATTTCCAGAAGATTTTAAATTTACTATTTTCTTCCATTCAGCTCAATTATCTGCAATCTGCATTGAATTCAGCGTTAAGTTCGAGATCCCATCAACATTACCTTTGCCCCTTGATTCACAGCTCTGCCCTCTGAGCCACGGCACACTTAAAAAATGACATGAGAAACTACAAAGGCTTTGGTCTGCGGTTGAGCTGCCTCACCTTGAGCAGATCGGCGCCAGTGGCCTGCTGGCTGGCAGCTTCCTGGGCAGATTCGCTTTGGGGGTGGACCATGTGGAACAGAGACACCAGGTTCACTGCATCCTGAAGCCTGAAAAGCGAGATGTCCCAGTCAGAACATCATCTTGCCCTGTCGCCACATTCCCCCAATCGTATCTGTTGCACACACAGGAACTCACAGGTCTCTCTTCAGCATGTCTACTATGAGGCCATCAATCCTACGTGCATTGACCAGGTACCAGGCCATGCCTCCAAAGAATCTTGTGGAACGCAACAGATCATATTTGCCATGTTTCTCCAAGTCTTCATAAGTGACCTCATGTATCTATGCAGTGAGCAAAGAGCAATGGAGTTGTTAGATATGTGCTGTACCTTTTATCAAACTGTCCTTGTCCTGCTGTTTAGGTGCATTTTCATTGCACACAGTGTTTAGTATTGTGTAATTGACACCAAAGGAGAAATATGTAAAAACGTGGGTTTGCACAGATATGGCATGGTAGATAACTACTATTTGGAAATGTCTCCTACCCTTAAGTACTGTGAAGAGTCAGGTTCAAACTGAACCAGACACAAGGCCAAGACATCCTTGTGACGGTCCTGAGATAGCACCATCTGAGTAGAGCAGAAGTATGAATTAGAAAGGATGTTGCTGAAAAGATAAAGGCTGATGCTGGATGACTACGAAAATCAATTTCCCTCTGGTGTTCCCTGCGGTAATACGGTATCTGAAAAAACATTAAAGTTCAAGAATTTTGTGGTACGTTCAAGTATAAGGGAACCCTCTTGTGCAACTGTGCCATTGCATTTCTGATACTTTGATTGCAAAGTTCATTGTGAGGTGTGTCACAGCCACACATCAACCCTGGAACCCATCTCTGATGATGAATTTTGAGAGACAGCTAACATTGGTGAATTTCTGATTATAAAACCTTTCAATGGACATTTGTATCTTCACTGTCAAGATTTTGTGCACAGTAATGTTCGGAACTCCAGAAAAAAACAAGAAAGGTGAGGGGGAGCATGTGCATATAGTTAGAAGAAATTGTGGAGCGTGTCAGTAACTCTGTCAGTTTACTTTGAGGTGTTCCTCCTGGAACATGAGAGGTACTTTGACTTTACGGCCCTTCTTGGGAAAGTAGACTTGAATGAGGCGGTCTCTCTCCTCCCATGTGGCTTTCCGAAGGGTTCCAGTTGGCTCCCGCACCACAATGAACCTCTCCTGCCGCCGGAAGAAAAATAAAACAATGGAATCCAAAACTTCAGACCATCCTTAAAAATCTGTACCAACCAGTCAATACCAATGATGTTGCTTGAAGCGACAATCACATGAAAAAAATCCAATATGTCCAAATGTCAAAACACAATAATGTCACGATGAAAAGAGGTTTTCAGAGCGTAAAAATATCAACCTTGGTAGTGCAGCTTATGCACTCTCACTTAATACAGCGCAGCTTTCAAGCAAACAGCTTATCAGGTGGTGTGAAAGCCCAGGCTGCTTTGATAATACAACTTTTTTCTCTCCTCTCTTTTAGAGGAATTACTCATAATATTAAGGGCAACTTTTCCACAATATCCCAAATCTTCCATGTATCCTCATCACATAGCAAACCTTCTGACTAAGTGAAGCGGTCCATTTACATGCAACCCTATCACAACACTCATAGAGATATCTGGACAAGACACAAAGGCTGTATTTTCGCTTCCATGAAAACCTTCGCTTGAAATAAAAAAAACTACTGCTAATCAGCCACTAAGTTACACATATGCCCTTACCCTGTCTGGGATGTTGTAGGTTATGTCTGTGAAAACAAATTTGGCAGTTTCGGTGCCAGCCAGGATGGGGTCTTCAGACAGCACATCGTTGATCGGCTTCCTCTCGGACAAGACGGGTGGCATCCGCAGCAGCTTCTTGGCCTGCTCTATGGCTGCTTGGGTTGCCTGGCAACAGAATTAGAAAAAGGAATTTTTAATTGATACCAGATGCCACTACAATTCAAGAACAACAAGAAATAAAGAGAGACTGATAAATAACTGGAAACACAGCACACACACTAACTTTCCTGGATCAATAGATAAATGGATCAATAAAGCACTTACCTACTTGCAAAAAACTCTCAAAACACATTATATGGTTGCTATGTCTTTGCATTAACCACTCATAAATTAATAGATAAAAGCAACTTGTGCAGTTAAGACATATAATCACTCAGATGCCAAGCAGCTATTCCATATGTTCATTAGACAGGTATTTGTATAGATTTTTGTTGCGTCTTTGATTGCATTGATTGCTTTTATTGCATTGCATTGATATACAGCCAAATAGGAATATTGATAAGTACATTAGGTATTATACATGAGAAGATGCACAGATTAACACCTAAATTAAACCATTGTATTCTGAGTGGTGGCACACACACATTAATCACTCAGCAATGGCAACAGTGCAGGAAATATGTAGGTAAAACATCTTTGGAATATCATATTATACCTCCTCTAGTTGCTGATCCGTCATCAGCTTGTACGTAGGAGGCTTCAGCTCCTGTTTGATGGGTTGAAACACTCTCTGTAGGTCTAAGCCTGTGATGCTGCTCAGGATGTCCTGGACAGCTGGGTCTGTAAACTGGGGCTTTGAATTGTCTGTAGAAGAAGTCATTTATCAGTCAATACACAATTATCACAGACCCCATCCATCTTTCTTGTTTGAAGGCATGGCAGATTATTAATATTTCTCCCTCCTAGGTCAGTGCACATGGCAAACAACAGAAAATCTACTCCATGTCTTCCACTTGGAATGAATTAAGGATAACACCTCATGTCCAGTATACGTCGTGTTCACCTGAAAAGCGCAATTCTTGCAGAATTGCAGAGATTTTTGCCATAAATCCGGACTCAGACTGACCGGCTAACCAATTTCGCCACAAGGTCAGAGTTGGTGTGGGGATAGGGACGACAATTGAGGCAAAAGTATACGACAAAACGTACCACTTGTGTCCGGTGTTCTACTGCATAGCGTCCGAGCATTACAGCGGCGAAATAATGGTTTGTTTTTCGACACACTTTTCAACCGACATGAGCTACCAAGCAGGTACCTTGCTGTACGGAGAGCTGCCATACTTGTTATGACATCAGCGCGTTTGCGTGAACTTTGGCCTGCCGTAGGTTCATGAAGCATCATGGGAAATGTAGTCTTTAAATGAGTTGTCTCAATATTGGCTCTTTGAATGCTCATTCATCTGACGTCGGTTTTATCAGCAGCAACAGTAACTATCATGTATTATAATGGTGCAATATCGCACAGATATCACAATAAATACTCATGAGACCTCCATCGAAAAAAGCGTTATAAGTTCATGACCGCAGGGTGGCAGTGTACACCGAAGGCTTCTATGTTAAGACACGCGTGTGTTATTATGTCAATTAGGGTTATTTCAACAATTCATTCATTTTGTAAGAGGTTGTCTCTTTGATATTTAACTACACCACTGATCACTCGTTTGTTCATTAGCATTTTCACACACACGCACGCGCGCACATATTCTGTACTTGTCGTTACGATGTGTTCTTTAATTGTCTGATAAGTATGAAATGTGTCTTGATGATAAATGTTGTCCAAAAACGTTGTACCAAAACCAAAAAATAATTACTTTCTCACGGGCCTGTCTTCATGTCACCACGAGGTCAAAACATTGCAACTTATCGCAGCTTTTCCCATGAATGCACAAATACAAATCAAAGTGCAATCAACCATTTATCATTTACGAGGGCTATATTTCATAGGACAAACAGATGGATTTCTTGTTGAGAAATGTCGTATAAGTTTTGGTTTGGTTTGATTTTCTGTTTAGTTGTTGTTTCAGTTAGTTTGTTTTGTTTTTTAGTTTTAGTATTGGTTTGATTTTGGTTTGTTTTTGGTTTATTTGTTTATCTTGTTTTATTTTTCTTGAGGCACAAAGGGGAAATGTACCAGCAGAAAAGCAAAATATAGTCACTAATTGAGTAATTGTATTTGAAGATGCTATAGTATTAGCACAGGTATTTTCATTAATAGTAGCGTTAATAGACGTAGCAGATAGACACTGTTTTAATCCCCTGGCAGACTTCACTGAATACTGGCGTGTTTGTAACACATTAATTTACTTTGCACCATAGAAACGATGTTGATAGCTAAGCTGACTGAGCCTCTTCTCCTCCTCCTCCTTAAGATCTCCACACTCTCTCAGCGAATAAAAACAAACGCCGCCTATTCAGACGCACTTCTCAAATCTCTGTGCTCAGCTCACACCAAACGGTGCTCCAATAGCAAAAACTGTGCCGAGGCTGAAACGCAAAAGCAGCCGATCCTCCTAAGAGACACCGTTGCCACGACAGATTTTACTGATTAATTTCAAAAGGTTCACTTGCGCACATTGCGCACTGGAAAATAAGTCAGAGCGTGACACAAAAAAATCGTCTCAAAACAAGACAGAAACACATGCATCGTAACTTGCAGGTGTATCACCAGTACATACTTTTGGGATCTATTTTTATTTTTCCCCATGCAGAGTCGTTATCCAATGTTTCCTCGCCTCGGCTAATGATGGAGGAGGGATTATAAATCCATTTCCTCGAAGCCTTTTCTTTGAAGGCCAAAACAACTCCTCAGGAGCTGATACGTCTTCATCACATGAGGCTAAAATGGTTTCACGCTAAGGCCGTTTTCATGTTTGGGAAATGTGAGGGGCCTCAGCTCCAAATCTCAAAGGAACAATCACAGATAGCAACAGTGATAATAACGTTTGCGGAGGTGTGTGATTTCGTCTGTATCTTTTGTAAAGCTTCTTAAACCTCGGGCTCCGCTCCTGTGAATTTGATCCTCTGGTTCCAAATGGATCTTATTCTGTACGTGTGTTGTAATGTTCAGCAAACTTTTTTTTTTTGTATATTGCGCGATGTTGAGGTCGTAAATAAATTCAAATTCCAGAAGGCAATGCTCTGTTTTGTTTGTTTGTTCGTTTGTTTTAACTCCTGGCTGAAAATGTGCTCTGCGACATCTTTTATTGATGTTTTATTGATGCTGATTTTCCTAAAAAGCGACCCTCTTTTGGTAAAGGAAAAAAAAATTTTGCTCTGGAAAAAGCAAAGCAAATCACATGTTTCATGTCAGGTGGCATGAAAAAAATGAAAAAATGAAAATGAAAAATAAAAATGCATTTACCAGGTTTGTATTTGTGAGGCTGTTTTACTTTAACTGTAAGTTATTCATATTACAGCAAAAAAAGAAAAAAAAACAGCATACATGGACAGATGGAAAGAGACGTCACCGCTCTCTGCCTGCAGTCTCTCTCACTACACACAGTAACACACACACACGTACACACACACACACACACACACACACACACACACACACACACACACACACACACACAAAACCCTAAAGATCAACAAGCCCTCCTGCATCCATGCCTGACTGAACCGTTCCTCCAGGACCTCTTCTCCCCTGAGACGGCTCCCCCCTTCCCTTCCCTACCTTTCCCGACCCGGACTCCCTCCCTAAGCTGCGGGCGGATTTAGATATTAGGAGCACAGATGGAGGTGTGGCTGGCGCGG
>OMPJ01029718.1:0-13748 GCA_900312935.1 Carapus acus
CTTTTTTCATTCACGCCTATTTCGTGCTCTGATTAGCTCGCTGCTCTCAATAAAACCGTTCATCAGGACTAATTATGACAAATTTAATGTGTGCCACTCTGAACAGTATGGACGTCCTCCTCCTAGGGGGTGGATGATTGACAGCTGGAATAGTCGCTCCCCTTGTGGTGAAGTGTGGAACAGCAGGACACACTGTATATCAACAATGTTTGACAAATCCCCCTCTGCCTGTGGGAGGTGCTAAAGACATACACAGAGGTGGACACACTTCTCAGAATTGATGATGATGATGAGAAGAAGGAGAGGAGGAAGAACATAATGATAGTATTTCATGTTCATGTGTATCAGGACAGTCATTTGATACTATTATCCAACAAAGTCAAGGATTAAGCCATTTTAGCTTCCTCAGGCAGGTTGAGATATGTTGATTAAACATCAGTTTGTCTTATGAGGACAACAGCAGGACAATTCCATTCCATCAGAGGGACTGACATGGACTGGCACCCACCTCTACAATCAACCCCACCACACGGCTTTGATGAAACTCCTGAGCTAAAACTAACTGTACCTTGCATTTGTTCCTGCCTGCTCTTCCACAGGCGAGGGGACGGGCGGCAGCAGCCCACTGGTATCCAGTGGGGAAACTCCTCCAAAGCCAATTAACAAGGGGAGCTTTGGAGGGGCGATTCATTAGGGGCCGAGCGGCCTTCAGCGCTCTCTGATCGCCTGGCTGCCTCCATCCTCAGCAGGCTGACGCTGAGCTGTTCGCCCCACACGTCTCTTCATCAAGGTCAAATCTGAGGAGTGGACACCAGAATTTGCCTTTTTCCTTTCCAGGCTCTTTTTCAGACTTGCTGAACTGCTTTTCTATATGCTAATTGATTTAATCTTGTATTCATACTGATGGTTATAAATACTGACTCAGATGTTTATATTTCTAATTGTCCATATTTTGCACCGATGTGCGTCCCTGGTTTATTGCTAACTATAAAATGTAAAATGTTAACTCTTACGATCTGCGTCTTCTACTCCCTCTTTATCGTCCTGCTCTGCTTCCTTTTCCTCTCGCTGTTTTTACAGCAACCCTGTTCACTTCATTTATCTCTCGTGTGTCTCTCACGCGAGACTTGACTGTCGCTATGTATTTGAAAATTTTGCCCAGTTATGTTAATCAATTCAGAGAGATGAACCAAATTATGATGCAGGCTCTTTGTCTTCCTCTATTGCCAGCAGATGATATTAAAAAAAATAAATGTAACAGACAAATGTTAGATTAAATCTTTTTGATATAGCATTGCCCTCCAGCAGTTTGTGGAACACGTGGCCTGGGGTGGTACAGCTCATTCTACTCAACTCAGTCTCAACGTCATCATCATCATCTTGTCCTTTTTCATCAGCAGCATGAGCAGAGATTTGTCAGACTGTATGCAGCGGCACGCCCGTCTCTGATTGATCTATGTGACATCATGAGGCTGCGGAATGATTTGGATTAATGAGTGAACCATGTTGTCACGCATAGAGCGAGGCAGAGTATTGGAATCGTTTCTTTCTCCACTTTCAACGAATTGAATTTGTCAAAAGTGGGAGTTTTATGCGAATTCATGTACCACATAAGGGTTGAGTGTGTGCGTGTGTGGGCGTGTGTGTGTGTGTGTGTGTGTGTGTGAAGAAGCCGTGCCTTTGATGGCGGTTGTGTGGGACTGCAGCTTTTAACATTGATCGGCCCCCTGCACTGCCTGTTTGATGGCAGATGGAGACATCTGAGGAGATTGTTTTTGACAGCTGCTTCACTAAAGAAACCAAACAAGAAGCCAGACCGCGCGGAGTTGGTGCGAGACTCGCCGTTGATACCTCCGACTCCAGAAGGAGCCTCAGAACTTCTGGTGTTCTTCTATTTTTCCGCTCCATCCATCCCCTCTCCCACACGTCGCTGCGACTCTGCGTCATCGTGTTTTTCCCCGGCAACGTTTAACCTCTTTTATGTTGTTGTCGAGCCCCCCCTCGGGGCGTCGGCCGTCCCCGCTTCACGGCCGCGCAACAGAGGTAAAAATACATCATTAACAAGAATCGGGAGGGGCTGCTGTCATCGGGATCCAGGTTGATGGGAATGAGTCGGAATAATGTCATGCCACCTACAAAGCCCGAGCGGCCCCACGTTTAGAAAGGCCCAAGGTGTGACGGATCCGCTCTGTCAGTTCTGCCGCACACACGACAGCGAATGGACCTCAATCGGTGGATCACGTAAACACCGTGTATGTGCATGTGTGTGTGTGTGGCTGTGATGGGAGGGAGGATCAGGGGTTTGACCATCTCAGTGTAATCTCAACTGTTTCATTCTCAGACAGAGGGGGAGGATTGCGTTCGATTTAGAACGTGAAAGGTGTGTTTACGTGTTTGTATGTGTTTGAATGTATGAATAGTACCGCTGCTGACAATTCATCAATTGGTGACTCGATGCCATGAGGCGTCAAACAGGGGATTTTCAGCAGAATCCACCGTGGAAATGATGAATAATAGGGACATCACACGCGCACATGCACACACAGAAAGTCGCACACAAATGCCTAGCATCTCTTTGACTCATTACTTAGCAGAGGACAACTGATGATAAATAATGGTAGTAATTATTACTTACAATACACGGATAATGGACATTATATCTGCACATTAGCTACTACCCACCCAACACACAACACACACACACACACACACCATAAACCAACTTCCACAATATAACATAAAATGAAATGAATAGATATATATCGGATACAATAGTATCTAATACAATCTGAAATTATGCACTCAAGAACCGCTCTTTTTATTTATCATACAAAGACGTGAAGGGGGAAGGCTCTCCTCTTTAATATTATAGTAAATAATCACATCAGCACGTTCGCACAAGGCCACTCCACACACACATGCACAGGCACGGAGCACACACTGTACCTTTCCACGTGCTGTCTAAGCTCTTTCTTAGCCTTGTGCACTCTCTGCGCCGTGTCTTCGTTTGCCTCTCTCTCCACCGATGCATAGGCGAGCAGGCAGCTGATTAATAATTGATGCTCGGCTGGATAGATTGAAATTCATCATGTGTGTGTCTGACCACCCAAACCCACAGGGATGCCGCCTTAACACAACTTTACACACCGCTATTTGACTCCCACACCCCCTGGAGCGCACCCTCAGTGGGCTTTGGGTCGAGTTCTATGTCTTTAAGAAAGTTCTGGTGTTTGGACACGCACACACGCACACACAGTCCTCCGTGGGTTCAGGGTTGTTTTGTTTTTGTTTTCGTTTCTGGTTTCCAGCACCGTCGAGGTGGTTTTTCCTCCTAATCAACCAACAAGCTGCTGTGACGCACGTCTGGGTTCCACCTGGGAGCCCCATCTGTGCCAGCCAAATTAATGCATCTCCAGCGCATTAGGGTCCGAAATTGCAATGGCCCCGCCACTATTGTGTGTGTGACAGCAGCTGTTATGGGTCAGTCAGATGTGATGAAGCACGCCGGCTCCAGATGCACACAACATCCAGAGGTGAGGGAGAGAGAGAGAAGAAGAGAGAGAGAGAGAGAGAGAGAGATGTGGGGGGATGGAGATACAGGAGAACAAACAAGATTGTTGCTATTTAAAGTGCCGAGTTTCAACCCAAGGCCGTGTTACAGTGGCAGTCATGTGGTCCGCGCTGGAACACACACACACTTTCCACCTCAGTCTCTGGCATGTGTATCAGCGCGTGCACATGCGGTGATCTAAACTCCTCGCTGTCACACACACTGACGCACAGATGGAGGCAGGCATGCCTACGAAGGTACGGATGGAGGCATCGGTGCCAGTCAGGAGCAACAGGCTCACACACACACACAGACACTGACACACATACACACACACAGTTTGTAGTACTTTTGCTAGAATGTAATGGGAGCTCTGGTAACCAGAAAAATTTGAAGGAAATAGATCCAATGAGCATGTTACCAAGAAACTCTTGACTACTGACAACAACGTCAACATCAAACAACGTGAACATTTAAATCTCATTAAGTCTTTCTGTCATCGGAGAGGTAAAATTTGCTTCATTTTAGACTGAATTTGCGCGCAGACTCACAATGACTGTCACTCTCAATCTCCTAGAATCAGCACGATCACAGACCCCGCCTTGCTGACAGACAGCTTTTCCCACTAGCCTCAAGGGATGTGTGTGTGCGTGTGTGTATCCTCCCCAACTTCAGAGGCGTTTTCCGCTCTGCATTGCTTTGGAGTCTTCCAGCATGAACGTGGCGTTTGTGGCTCTCAGAACAAAGCGGCAGCTTGCTGATACTGCTGGCGTGCGGTTAATCTCTGCTAGTCTTTGTTGTGCTGGGGATCACGTCGGCCATGAAAGGAGGAGGAGAGTTGAGCCGCCACATCCAAGGGCCCCTGACTTTGAATCATTTTCAAAACTTTTTCTCCCTGCTAATCTTCAGACTCTCCTCCACGACTGCCAACTCCCCTCACTGCTTTTTGTGTGATGGGGATGTTAAGTCGCGAGAGAGAGAGGATGAATAGGAGGATCGCTGCGTCCGACCATGATGGGATGTAGGAGGAAACCACCGGCACAAGAGTTCTGTTGCCCTGATCAGGGGGACAACATCTGCACCATGTGGTCTGGGCAGTGTTCAGGAAGTGTGGGAAAGATTTAATCCATAAATGTAATCTACAATCCCCACAAATATAAAGCATCAGGAGGACCACAGCAGACAATGTGACAGTCTTTTCACACACACACGTCACGTTTGTGGTGTATTTACCATTTAAATTGGGGGTCTGGGGGAGTGAACACACATGGCTGAACTGATGCAGGAATATAACACACACATGCACACGCACACGCGCGCACACACAGGCACTCCCCTCCCATCCATCCTACAGCTGTCATCACAGCGAACACATGAAGGACACACATGCGTAAGCACGGCGACAAATGCTCACAAACACACACACACACACACACACGTACAGTACAAGCACGCATGCACATACACACACACACCTCTTGCCCTGGGTGAGACAGTGGCAAGCGATGAACATAGTATCATATCTTTGTTTGTACCCAGCTTGCAGAGACAAAAATGACTGCCAAGCAAAATGGGATTTTTCAACCAAACCAAAATCGCTACAACTGGATTTATTTTTTCCGATAGTGAATGAATGTGCATGTTTTTTTCTACATGAGTGAGAGGGCATGTCATGTATATGTACGTGCTCATTTTGTGATGAATGCAGTACATATGAACACACATACATGTACATCTACATTAACCTGTGGCACACACACGTACTGTACATACGCACAATATACTGTACATGATATAAGCGAGCCTCCTCGAAAATGCAGTGATGACAGGATCTGGTCGCCTCTCTTGTCACACACTCGTGCATTGTAGGCACCAGGAGACTGACAGAGTGTGATCCTGTGGGGCCCGGGTGTGGGGCCGGGGTGAGGGGAGTGACTGATAAGTGCCGGCCTGATATGACAGTTAGCTGAGCAATCGCTGCCAGCAGGAGCGCTGCCACGTGCCGAGCCGCAAGCAAGAGGCGTGGTTACATCATCAAAATGTCAAAGGGCAAGGGGCGGCTGGGGGGACGCAGAGGACAGGGGAGCAACGAGAGATGCGCACATAATAGACAGAAAGGACATATTGGACAGATTGGACGGAGAGCCGGGCTTTGCTTTGTTACGTTATCGGCATTGTGAGGAGTTTATGTGCTTATATGATGAAGATGTCCCCTGACCTGAGGACCTCAGAATGGTTAGATGGACAAGCCACACACATGGGATTCATCCCCTGAAGTGATCATCTGAGTACATCGCACCAAGGGTGATCAATATTTATGACCAGGAGCGAAACAGCCAAGATAACGTCTCAAGTCAGTATGCACGCTGCAGACCTGCATTGCAGTCAAGTGACACAATTTAATTGAACTCAATTCAAGAAATGAACTCTATTTCAGTACTTAATTGCATTTCTGACATTGTGTCTATTTGGGAATTTATTTCTTGGTGAGTGTATTATTATGGAAAAGTAATACTTGGCTGTGTAAGCCGACTCTCACCATAGTGAACCAAAACAAATCATGTAAAGCGGCTTTTGCAGTAGGTTTAGTTGCATTCTAGAATCATACACATGGACACCCACAGACACACACACACACACACACACACACACACACACACACACACACACACACGAGCGCGTGCGCACACACACGCTCATGCATTCACCTAGATTCTGTCATGGTTGAATGGCCACTTCACTGCCACAGCATTGAGCCACTTGCTTGCACAGGTGTGACTCTCTCTCTGTCTTTCCCTCCCTCCCTCTCTCTCTCCCTCTCTCCCCCTTACTTTCCCTCAACCCCTGGCGATCCCTTTCTCCCTCTCCCTTTCTCTCTGAAGCCCCCCACTCCCCTCTCTCCCTCTCTCTCTCTCTCTCTCTCTCTCGCTGCCTCAGCCACCCCCACCACCCTCATGTTTGATGGTGAGGCGACAGTGTCAGATGGCAGGAGCACCTTGGTGGCTCTGATGGCTCAGGTGCAGGTCGTGATGTCACGGTAACTGCCTGGGGAGCATCGTGGCGTGCCGTCTCTCTTTCTGTGTCTTTCTGTGTCTCTCCCTTTCAACAGAGGCAGCAAACGTTCTATAGTCTCCTCAGCTTCAACGTGACACAATGATTTTCACTCCGATCGTCAGGAGATGCTGATATTCTATCAAAATGCCCTGGTCTTTGCCCTGTTGGGAATTTGATTGCTGTGAATATTGCAACTGTACACTATGTTTAGAAATTTCCAATCTGGTTGAGTGGGGGCGTGGGGTCTAACGTGTCCTGTAGGCCAGATTGATTTATTGAATCAGTGGCAACACACTGATGTGAGAAGCTTTCAAACGGCACGTCTGCAGACTTCACGTAGACCTTTTTATGCTCCGTGACACAAGCAGCAACGTGGGAGTCACAAAATGTCCAGGTCAAAGGTCACGTACTTGCCTCAAACTGCACTCAAGGCCAGTGGGGAATTTGCTGCTGCAGTCACATGGAGTCAGGGAAAATTTTAAAAGCTGCAGCTTTGATTCAGGTATCTACTCGGGCGTGATTTATTGTGTAACTCATTTTCAAAGTCAGAGGTTATTTACATACTACAGCGACACGTTGTGAGACCATGTTTTGTATTTACTCTTGGCAATCTTTTCCCTGATCAATCATTACACTGAAATATGGCCTGAGAGCTGCAGGACAGGAGCACCTGAACAGAGGAGGAATGGCGTCAGAATATGGCATCAGTCAGACCATGACACGAGGAAGAGTTAATGAGCATGAAGAAAAACCTCCACCCGGGCCTGACACCTCGTACATCACACAGCCATGAAATATCACAACCACAGCACCACGTGTGTGCTTGGGTGGGGGGTGGAGCACCATCGTGGCACCACGGCCGAGGAAACGAGTCCTGCCACGGAGGTTTAGTCTGCAATCGCTCACCAGGAGGGGGTGTGTGGGCCGCAGAATATGATCCGCACCAACATACAAAGTATTGAAGGACCACATCTGACCGCACATCACAGCAGATCACTAATGCTCTCAGCTAAAGTATCGCAGTGACTCCCCAACTACCAGTACTACCACCATCAACACCGCTAATACTGGCACTACTGTCACTACCACTACTACTACTACTACTATTACAACTACTACTACTGTCACTGCAACCACTGGTTAAATCATGGCTACAGCTAAGACTGTGACTAATATTTTACCATTTCCCTCACTATTACTACTGCAAATACAACAAGTACAACTAATGGTTATATCACGGCTACTACCAGGACCACTACTGTCATCACTCATGATATTACTATTGATATTATCGCTACTGCTACCACTCCTACCTCTCCTACTATTACTTACTAATTTCCGGTAGTAAACTACTGCTACTACATACGTATTAGTATTACAACAACTACTACTACCTCTACTTAGTTAAGTTACTTAGTTAGTTACTTAAAAAATCTTACTACTACTATCATTACAATTACTACACTTCAACTAGTACTGCAAGGACAACTATTACTGCATCTGCTGGTGTTTTATTTTCTTCTCATTCACTCTCTTTCACATCCTCATCTTCTTCCTCTTCCTCTCCCCCCCATCTTCCTCTCCCTTCTTAAGTATGTGTCAAGATGCCTTTACGACTCAAACGCACAAACAGTATGAGGCACAAAATATGAAGCGAGCCGAAATGAGCTTTTAAACGAGTCGGCTCCAATCCCCCCAAACAAAACAACGCCGACAGTCCAAAGAAAAGTGATGGGGCGGATGAAGCGGTGATGTTTGTCTGAATAAGGCCAGGAGGAGCCGGGTGAAGTCTACGGTCTCTGATGTCACATCCTGTCGAGGGTGGAACGGCATGAGGAATGTGTGCTCAGCCGTGTCGGGAAGAAGTCGGCGAGAACGCAGACACAGAGATAAAGGATGGAGGCAGGCCCTGCTCCGTCTCTTTCCATCTCTTTAAATGGCCACCCATCGCCCTTCCTGCCTCCAGAGCAGTAATCTGTTGTGAGGCAGGCAGTTTATGCCTCTGCGTTACAGTTATCCACTGAGATTTAGAGGGAGCCCTGAGACCTGTCCATCAGGGCAAACCTGCAGGGACCAGGCAAACAGGCGAGACACCATCAGCATTTCTACTTCCTCTTCTTCTTCTCCTTCCTCTTCGTCCTCATGTCTTCAGATTGCCATTTGTAGTAAGTGGCACCAGAGGCAGAAGCAACTTTAAGCGGGCAGCAATGGCGATGCTGTCCACGATTTTTGGACCTCACGATGCAATGAAACATCTCATCAGAGGTCAGGAGGAGAGCAGGAACAGGAAGAGAGAAGCAAAGGTCGAATGAGAGCAGTGGCACAGGTTAGGTTAGGGAGAGGTCAGAGTTCCACATGCAATGCGGATACATATCCTCATTGACCTGGAACAACTAACACTGGCCTGGCATTGCATTCCAGTTTGCACCACGTTCCTCTCATGGTCCAACAGTATGCAGGTCACGGCATGTGGACCTCACCTTCCCACAGAGGTCTCTCAATTTTATTCTGTTACACTGGCAGAATGTACCAATCCAGGAGGTGCAGTAATCAGACATCACATCAGGGGTCAGGAACCTATGGCTCGCCTGCCATGTATGGCTCATCCAGCTTTATGCTGTAGCTCTCCGCAGCTCGGGAATACAATAGAATAAATACAGAACTGTGTAGAGATGAAACTGAAACAGACTTGACACAGCCCCGAGTTGCAATCGCTACGCTTGCACCATAACAATAAAGTTGCTGAAATGCTTTGCAGCATATGTGGGAGAGGCGAAATGGTGAAATCTTTCACTCGCAACCCCCGAACCTATCCCACTGGCGTGTGATGAGGCCTGTGCATTGAGGATTAACTGACTTTGTTACGACTTGGAGTCTCGTGGTTGTCCAGAATACAGCTACAGAAATGCTGTGCTGCATGTGTAGGAGAGGTGAAATCTTTCATTCTCAACATGAATGTGTGTGTGTGTGTGTGTGTGTGTGTCTGTGTCTGTGTGTGTGTGTGAGAGAGAGAGAGAGACTGTAAGTGTGTCCAGTTAGCAAGTATCTCTTCCTCAGTGGCCCTCAAATGTCGTGGCTTCACCCTTGACCTGGAGCTCCTCCCCTGATAGGGATCCTTGTTCCCTCTTATTACGCCCCTCCCGCAGCCCTTGCACACGCACACACATACACACACACATACACACACACGCACGTGGGCATGCACGCACGTGCACACACGCACGCGCGCACACCCCTCCCGTCCAGCAACACGATGTGTGAGCTCCTCCTCTGAGCCTGATAAGAGCAGAATCCTTGTTCCATATTTCTTTATGATGGCATATAAACAGTGTGTTTTATTAGGGGACATAAAGGCTCAGCGAGGACGCCACGCGCCTCCCAGCTGAGTGTGTGTGCGGGGTCGCAAGGGTCAGATTGGGAAATTGAGGAGGATCAGAGATCAGCTCCTCCTGTTTAGTCTGGAATAAAGGATGCTCCATTCCCCGCCTGCTTCTTTAGGGCTCCTCTTCCGGGAAGTACAACTCGGCATGGGTCACATGACTCTACTTCCTTTGCTGTAATTTGTAGCATCAATCAGCTTGTTACCACGGCTTTGTTCCTGCGGTCACAGTCGCTGAGTAAATTAAGATGCGGTGACGTCGGAGGAAGAGGAGGAGGCGACCCCCGAAATCTCATTAGCATGTAAATGTATTCAGCACTGCCCGCTAATTTATTCATCGTAACCTAACTTCGGCGATTCATCTCTCACCTCACCCCCACAAAACTGCGAGGGGGCAACGTGTCAGAGTTGATGCAAACTTACCAACCTCTAGTTTAGAGATGATTTAGGGGAATAAACAAAATAAGAGATGAATGATGAAACTGGATATTGTTTTTGACTTGTCCCCCTTTGTTCCCTTATTTGAAGCCATCGGACAAAGTCTCAGGGGGCAGCGATCGACCATGCATGGGGCGAGTCAGGGATTGACGCCGGAGCGCCACAAGAGTTCCTCAGAGGTGTGACAGGGTGGATCACACGATTAAAGTGTGTGCAGAATACAGGCCGACACTCTGCGACATCCAGCAGAGTCTCATTAGCAGCCCGGATAGGGGAGAGGGAATCAGAATCAGAAGGATCCCAGAGGGACGCAGCAGTCAGACTCACTCCCACTCAAGTAAAAAAGGGCAACGAAAGGATAAACAGATAAATAAATAGACGCTGCTCCATAAAGAGTGACTTTTAATGGGCAGTAAAGCTGTTGGTATCAGTGCCTATACACACTTTTAGTGAAAGAGTTAGACCAGGGGTCGCCATACTGAAACTGACATAGAGGACTTTGTCTTTCGTCTTCGCAGAATCCAGTAGCTGTCCGGAGTAGAGGTGCTGAAACGATTTGTTCCACGTGTGAGATATGTCAAACTGCGTTTTCGTTTCTGTGGAATGTGGGTCTGAATGGCGTAAAAGGTTCCCGACCTCTGAGTAGGACTGACAGTCACACACACACACACACACACACACGCACACACGCACACACACACAGGGCACCAATCCTAACTCGGCTCCGGGACCTTACTCAGTGGCACCATGATAACTTTTAGATATCGAGACCCCTGCTGTGTGTGTGTGTGTGTGTGTGTGTGTGTGTGTGTGTGTGTGTGTGTGTGTGCGCGTGCGCGCGTTCACCTCCACTGAATTAAAAATTGTCTGAACATGACAGCAGGGACTGCAACAAATCCGTTCCAACATTGACATTCCGATCACACACCGTCGACTACGCTGCTCCTTGTTTTGCATGTTTTTTCATTTCATGTCGGCTCATTTCAGTCGGGGAAGGATTTCCTTCAGCCTCGCTATCCTGCTGGTCAAAGTCTTGTCACGAGATGTCACAAATGTTTTGGTTTGATTACACAGATTGTATTCATACCAGACACAGTCGTGCATGTGGAGGGTGAAATGGTATTCATTGAATTTAGACATTACATCTAAATTTGATATTTTTTCAGACAGACTTTTTGCAGCCTGTCTTCATCCGCAAAGACAGAGGGTCTGATTTATCAGAGAGACTGTGGAGAGTGAACGTGTCCTATTCCGCTATTCCATCAGCAGCTGCTGCTGCTGAGAAGGAGGAGAGGACGACGACTGGAGCCGGAGGAACGTCTGAGGAGCAGCGCGGCTTATGTAAAGGCTGTGTAACCGCTTCATATTTAATACGACAAACATGGCTGAGAGGCTGCAGCCTGCAGACGGGAGTGGGGGAGCGGAGGCTCGCGTGCGCCGCGCCACTGCTCCAGCTTTTATCCTGCTCAGCCTGTTTCCGGTATGCACTTCTCATGTTTGCTGCAGCGGTGCATAAAACGTGTCACCACATGAGTGTGGCCAAGTATTCTTTGCCAACAAACCTCATTACTCGGTGTGTAAGTGCATGTGTGTGGTTTTTTGCACTTATGTATGTCAGCGTGTTGCGTGTATGTGTGTGTGGTGGAAAATGGCGTTCCATGCAGCATGGGGACGTTTAACCTGAGTATCATCAGCAGGCAGCAACGTGATTACCAAACATCAAAGTAGCAGATTGATTCTTTTTTTGGCCCAGGGCCGTGTGCTGCCAGCAGTCCTAAAAGATGATTCCTCTCCACTGAAATATTGATTTCAGATTTTTTTTTTCTTTTTTGCGGTCACACTGCTGTCTGTGGATAATGATTTGATCAGTGCCTAGTTTCAATGGGGGGTCGAATCTTGTAGGCCAGATGAATGGTAAGTGGTCTCTAAAAAGGCTGTCAGTGTGTATTAAATGCTAGAGCTCTGAAAAGGTCACACACACGCGCGCGCAGTCTCACGTACTCACGTACTCACGTACTCACGCACGCACGAACGCATCGTCAACCCTCACGAGCGTCCCCCCGGTGTAGGCAGCCACACAGTCTGAGCTGTAACATTAGGTATGAAAAATTGCTGCACAATGTATTTGAACTCAGCGGACCAAAGAGTCAAAGAGGATCAAGATTTCCCTGTGACGATAAAGATTGAGCCGAACATCCGTGATTTGTGTGTTAAGATGCGTTTCCTCTGCTTTTATCTATAATTCATCCACCACGTCTCCCTGTATTTCCGGCAAGAATGACTGACAGTCAGGATTCTAAATCGCGTCTCAAATGCAAAACAAATGAAAAATAAACACGCAATAGAGTTGGACTTCACCTGAAGTTATGTAACAATGGCACGATAAGGAGAAAAGTTTCCCCCTTCTCCTTTGAAAATGAAATTTAAATTAAGATGATTCATTTCCTCCGATTAAATAAGGCCGTACAATGGGAACAATTAACGATGATGAATTATTCATATGTGAGAGCAGCGGCAATACATTATCCATTGGCCCCCAGAAGGTGACACACTCTCAGCTCGCAGCTAATGGAATCATTGTCTCCTCTCATTCTGTCAGCACAGCCCAAACCAGCAGACACTCAGAAATCATCCAGTCTGAACACCTCCCGTATTTCAACCCATATTTTACACTCACAGGGGAAGTGGAGCAGCCACAAGGTTAGGCACGTTCAGACACACACACACACACACACACACACACACACACACACACACTGATGCACGCACGCAAGCACGCACTCCCATTAACAAAACGGCCAACGTCAAGTAGAGGGCTCATTTATATTCGTCTTGTTGTATCCAGAAATAGCAAAATATGTTTTAATAAATATTCATCGTGTTCCCCTTATAGAATTTATGTCTGTGTCATTAATGCCTCTATCTACAAAAATCATTGTTTCTCTTGCTGTCATTCCATGTTAATAACCTTATTATTCAAGTTTTGATCAATAAAATCAACAAATACTGGGACAACTTGTTTATGTGTACCCTCGAGTCAAAGATCATAAGATCGTAATTGTAATTATTGTAAATGCAAAGAAAACCTTACAAATGGAAAATCTAAACCATGAAGTTTAAAAATAGCCTGGAATTAATCAGCAAAAGGACCAATTATGACAGCAAGTTGTGTGTGTTTGTGTGTGTGTGTGTGTGCGTGTGTGTGTGTGTGTGTGAAAGAGAGATAGAGAGGGGGGAGGATGAGGCGTTCCTCAGTCGGAGGTGCCATTATGGAAATGGGAATTAGATTTACGCCGCTGCAGTGTTTGAACATGCACACGCACACAC
>OMPJ01029719.1:0-13634 GCA_900312935.1 Carapus acus
CCGCACACATAACCGCGCAGCGCTGCGAGCCACTGCGGCAAACCCGTCACCGCTGATGATGGATGGCGAGCCCTCCATCTTTCGTCTCCCCATCCTTTCCCGGCCGTGGGCGTGGTCCTGTAAGGACTGAACCCGTGTGTGCGTGTGCGTGTGCGTGTGTGTGTATACACCAATTTATTGAGAGCAATGAAGTAACCCCCTATCTCCCCCCAAACACACACACGCACACGCACACACACGCACACATGCACTCCCCATTCACTATTCACACGATCCGAGTATTTTATCATTGACTTTATCAATCTTGGGGAATACTTGGCGTAATGTATTCATACGTTTATTTCGTCTTCATCTCTTCGCACCAGGGCCGCTGAGTGCAATTTCCCGATTCAGAGCCTGATAACCAACACGAACAGGCACTAAATCGGAATTACTTCTCTCATCCGTTCCCGCGTCGGTTGGACCCTCTCGGTGTCAGTCAGGGCGCACTCGGTACATTTGCATGAAGGCGGAGACTATAAAGCGCTGAGCTCGGCCGGCACGCCCTCCTCGCCTCTGCCCACTCCGCCGATTCGTTTCTTTTCTTCTTCTTTTTCTTTTTTTCTTTTTTTCTTTTTGGTTTTAGTCTCTGCATCGTCCCGGTCAAACTTACCGCAGCCAGTGCGCTCGGACGAGAAGGAACGCACCATGTCCTCCTTCAGAGAAGCTCCGCGTTCGTCTTACAAAAAGATGTTCGGCGGCGACAGAGTCCAGGTCAGGAGCTCCTACAGCGGCCGCCAGTTCTCCAGCCCGGTTCGCGTCTCTTCCTCCCGGGTGTCCTACGGGCTCTCGGCCGCTCCGAGCGTCTACGCTACCAAGACGCAGAGGCTCCGGAGCAGCTCGGCCATGCCCCGCCTGGCCTCGGACAGTCTGGACTTCTCCCTGGCCGACGCCGTCAACAGCGAGTTCATCAGCAACCGCAGCAGCGAGAAGGCGCAGATGCAGTCCCTCAACGACCGCTTCGCCAACTACATCGAGAAGGTCCGCTTCCTGGAACAGCAGAACAAGATCCTGCTGGCCGAGCTGGAGCAGCTCCGGGGAAAGGGGACGTCCCGGGTCGGAGACCTGTACGAAGAGGAGATGAGGGAGCTGAGGCGCCAGGTGGACCTGCTGACCAATGAGAAGGCCAGGGTGGAGGTCCACCGGGACAACCTAGCGGACGACATTGAGAGGCTTAGAGAGAAGTAGGACCTGTTTTCCTATCCGAAAAGTCCAAGTTATTGAAAGGCTGCTGGGTTTCTGTTGTGGGGTCCATGTGGGGTCCTGGTGTTTCTGGGGGCGGGGGAAGAAATTCTCATTTGCTTCCTAAACTCACCTTTTTTTCCTTCTGTCTTCGCTGCTGCAGGTTGCTGGAGGAGATCAACCAGCGGGAGGAATCTGAAGCGAACATGCAAAGCTTCAGACAGGTACTGTGAGACATTCTCAGAGTGATACAACCGCAATCTCACACCTCTGCCTCACTTTTTATCATGAGTGACGGGAGAGAAACCGATGTGCGACCCTCAGTCCTGAGCGTAGGGATGCTCTATGTCCTTTTTTTACGACTTAATAATTGGCCCTATTGGCACATTCCGGCCTGTGTCGTCCTGCTGCTGTAACACTTTCCTCCGTTGTTGCACTAAATTTGCACAGTTTGGACCAACCCGCCTCCAGACCCCCATTCCCACCTTCTCCTGATCTAATAAACCATCACCGAATGAGGTTGCGAGATTAGATTAGCGCTGTAAGTGTCTCTGCGTTGTAGCCACATGAAGTCTTTAGCGTCCAGGCTCCCTTTTCATGTGGAGATTCCCTATTCAATTAGCGATCATGTGGTTAGCGTCGCAGGAATGCCCGCGTTTCGCAAGCCCGACAGGCCTCCTGAGAAATCAGGCCTGCAGCGAGACCAGCTGGACGCACGCCGGACAACGCCGTGCGGCTGTTAGAGCTGATTAGAGGCGAAAAGCCACCATGTGACCAGATCTGGCTGGGATGGGAACACAAATGAATCTCACCCACTGGTGCAGAATGTCTGTGTCTTTAAAACGATGAATCAAACGGTAGCTACCCCTAGCTCATGAGGAACTCACCACAAAAAGCCCCCCCATTCCGCCACCCCCAAAAAAAAGTCACAGTCAGAGTCAGAGTTCACGTCAGAGCAGCGAGGGGGCTCGGCCACAGCCGGGGATGAATGGCAGGAAGGAAACGGCCACGGCCACAGTGGCACATCGTCCACAATCCGAGGCCCGGCGGTGCCGCTCCTTCTGGCAGACTGTCCCTCTAACAGAGACCATGCCCCCCTTTCCCCCGCTCGACCCCTCCGCATGTGTGGAACACACACGCTCTGCTGAATGGACCACTTTGTTTGTGGCATTAGCTGCCCAGCCTCATTTGCTGATACCTCAGTAATCGGCCCGACGCAGCACTCTGGTACCGTGCCGGAGTGTGTGTGTGCGCTGGACCCAGCGATTGCAAAACACAGAACCAAACAGAATTGAATTGGTCTAAAACGCTATGTTGGGAATCCTCGTCCTTAAATATAAAGCACCTTATTTTAGAACAATGCTCTGCAGGCTCAGGAAGTGACACACTGCTTCCTTTATTTTCCCAGGAGTAGGAAACCCTATTTTCCCAATGACAACAAACAAAGACAAGCAAGCAGTTACAAGCCCTTATTCACCTTTTTACAATTTTTGGAGCACCACTTGACATCTGATTCTGCCCAGTGGCTTTGTGACTGAAATTCAGAGGAAGGCATCCAGCTCCCTGCTGCAACCATTGAACCATTATTTGTGACTGTGTCTAATTGTCCCAGTGCGAGTGTGATAGGAAACAGTTGCAGTAACTGTCTTGTTACTGCCATAACTCACACCTTTTAAGAGTCTGTTGTGGTGGCGCAGGATGTGGACAACGCTGCTCTGGCTAGACTGGACCTGGAGAGAAAGGTTGAATCGCTTCAAGAGGAAATCGAGTTCCTCAAAAAGCTGCACGATGAGGTAAGCGTCTTTGGACCAACGGTTGGCCTCCCGCCACCACTGCTACCCCAGTGAAATGTGTGTTAAATGTTGTCCCGTCCTGATATTGATTGTAAATGCGCATCGAGGCGGAGAAGGACACTCTCAGCACAGATGAAGGTTTGCGATTTTGTGGCGTTTCCCATCCCATTCCTGTCACTGTTCTCTGTCGTGTGTCGTAGGAGGTGCTGGAGCTGGAGAACCAGATGCAGCAGCAGCAGCAGAACGTGCAGGTGGACATGGACATGTCCAAGCCTGACTTGACGGCTGCCCTGAGGGATGTCCGTATGCAGTACGAAAACCTGGCCTCCAAGAACATTCAGGAGTCGGAGGACTGGTACAAATCCAAGGTGAGAGGAATCCTCGAATCAGCATTTATAAAAAAGAAAACGGAAAAAAGGAGAAACCTAACAGCGGTGAGGGGACAGACACAAGTGATGCATTTGTCTCACATGCAATGTAATGCGAGACATTCAACCCCCCTGCCCACCTTTCCATATAGGACCCATAGATGCTGGCTCAGCACGTAGGATTTCATTCAACCTCACTATTTTTAACCAAAAAAATTCGAACAGTAGTGTTTCAATGCCTGAGCAGCGATTATATGAAGCTCCTCTCTGACTGCGTCATACAAAAAGTAACACCCGCTGCACGCCGGCTGCCAAATTACCCCCCTCCCTTCCTCCCTCTCTCATTCCCTCCATCTCTCCATCCCCTCCAACCCTGCTAACCTCTGCGGATCACCTACTCAGCAGCTGATTTTCTTTGCCCTCTGATTGTTGCGCGGTGTGATTGCACAGTTTGCTGACCTCACCGACGCAGCCGCTCGGAATAACGACGCCTTGCGAGTGGCCAAACAAGAAGCGAATGACTTCAGACGCCAGCTTCAGACAATTACCTGTGAGGTGGAGGCCCTCAAAGGAACCGTGAGTGTGCTGCCTTCGCTGCTCGTGCATAGTTGTACTTAAGACGGCAATTGTTTCCTTAACAGTCGATCGAAGAAAAAAAAAAAAGAAAAACTGAGAAAAGATAATCAGAGAAAAATACAAGATGTTTCTACCGCTGCAACTCCACTTTCCTTTTGGTCCCCCTTGGCTGCAATCCCAGAATGAGTTCTTGGAGCGTCAGATGAGAGAGGCGGAGGAGAACTTCTCCCTGGAAACCAACGGTTACCAGGACACCATTGCTCGCCTAGAGGAGGACACACACAATATGAAGGACGAGATGGCCCGGCACCTTCGAGAGTACCAGGACCTCTTGAATGTCAAGATGGCCTTGGACATTGAGATCGCCACCTATAGAAAGCTGCTGGAGGGGGAGGAGAGCAGGTGATGTAGAGATGCGTTCTCGCTGCCTTATTAATCGCATTTCTCTTTTAATCGATTTTTCTCTAACTCTTCCCCATGCAGGATCTCCACTCCTCTGCCTAACTTCTCTCCGCTGAACCTGAGAGGTGACATAAATCTCAGCATGTTGTCTCTGTGAGGGAGTGGGAGGGTCAGCAAGATCGATTTATTGCCGTTTAATAATGCATATTTCTCCCCCGCCTGCCTCCCATAACCATAGAAACAATGATTGATCTCAAACCTCACGTGGAAACTGCAACAACCAAGAAGGTTCTCATCAAGACCATCGAGACCAGGGATGGCCAGGTAAGTAGAGGCCACTTGAACTGATTTTCAAGTAAGGTTTTTTTGGCGAGCCGCTCATCACTTTGTCTCTTCCCTCACCGTTCTCATCCAGGTGATCAACGAGTCCACCCAGAATCACGAGGAGCCAGAGTAAATAGTCGTCTTTGACTTTGCCAAATGACCCACAACAGCAATAAGAAGAGAACGGTTTCACGCAAGCAACACAAGCAGAACAACCGACAGACACGCACGAACCCGACCGCTTCTCCAAGTGCCTTTAAACGTCACCATCCCTACGAGCTCGCTTGTCCACTCCCAAAGTGTTTTTGCTTCCACTTCTACCGAGAGTATTTCCTTCTTTTCCACCTTCATCTAGACACCAGTGTTAAATCAAAACATCAAAATTGTGTTGAGTCGTGAGGAAAGATTTATTTGTGACCAAAAAAGCTTTTTGTTTTGCAGTTTTTAATCAATTCCTGCATGCACACACACTCCTCTGAAGAGGAGCGGCCGCTTCACGGCGTGCCACACACCCTTTGCATGCAAAGAAGATGTCAGTTGCCTGTTTGCAGCAATAAACTATGATGACTATGCCTGTTTGGATTGTTTGGGGTTGTTTTGAATTGGAATCAATTGCTCAGATTTACAGCTCAGACATGCACAAAACACAGTGAAGGCTCCTCAGGAAAATGGCTGCAGTGATTATGAAGTAGTGTTTCAGTGGAAACAACAGTGTCTCATTTTATGAACTACGCGGAGACTTTTTCGACCAAAGAACGTCAATTTAAAACATGCAAGCAAATTGTAAATACTCTCACGGACACAGCATGGGAGCGGTGTGTAGTTGGTGCCCAGAGACATTTCCACCACTTGAAAGCAAAGAAGAAAAATATGATCTATCACGTTTGCCTTTTACTCCCAGAAGCTGCATCAAAGGTCACATCTGAGCTGGATTTGCCATGATTAGACACCAGCAAAGCTCAACAACCCCACAGCATTCTAGGCCTGTCTTATTTTGAGATGGATAAAACACAACTTGTAAAACTGTATTGGGATATCTTATTCAGATATACAGATACATATTTACGTATCACTTATCTTCAAATCTTGAAATCGCTGAGCTTCATGACTTTTCACTCTGTCACCAGCCCGGTGAACACAAAACAAATCGAAATACCCCTTATACATTCCATAGGGAGCGTCCCCTCCCTGCCATCCACCAGTCCCCTCATCCCCCCCATCCGCAAGCACAGCAGAGGGGGCACGTACATACTCGCTATGTTTGACTGCCACCTGTCGGTGATTATTGATCCCCCCCCGACCGCGTCTCATACTCGATTCTTGTTTGTTTGCTTGATGCCTGAACAAATTCACAGCTAAACATGACACCCGCACCTCTCTCACTTATGATTAGAGGCACTAAAGCGTGCGAGAAAACCGGGTGTAATTTTCAGCTTTTGTTTTGGTTTAATACTATTTTCCACCCGCTCATCTCGGATTTCCGCTCGTTTTAATAACGCGGTTGGCTCTCCAATTAATTGATGCCGGGTGTTTGTCGCCGTCCCGCCCCGGGAGATCGCTGTGTTTGTCGTGTGAGTAACTTTCTCCATGTATGACGTGTCGCTCGTAGGGAAACACAAACCGAGGGGGAAGCCGGCATGATCCGTACAAAGCCCGCACTCGGCTGCCGCAAACATTTCCATATGTCACTGTTGACGCTCGGGATGGATTTGGCGCTCAAGAGTTTGTGATTGACGGGACGATGATGTCGTTTCACGGACTGTTGGGACTCGGATGTTAGAGGCAAAGCTGAATACATATGGAGTCAAGTTTGTCCTCCCTCTTCCACTGAGAGGTGGAACAGAGTAAGCGGTACCGTGTGAATAGTCTCAGAGCGTTTGCGGTGATGGGCTCCGTGACATCCGCCTTCACAAGAACCAGGAACGCCTTGGTGAAGGTGGGCTCGGAGCCGGAACATGACCCGGAGAGGAGCCAGTCGGCCCCAGAATCCGCCCGGGCCAAGAAGAGGAGCGGCCGCCTCCAGGCGGGTCAGGGCGGCCGGCAGGGCAGCCGCCAGTCGCTGTCCGACGTGCTGAACAGGCAGGACGGAGCGGACACTGGCCGACTGAGCGCCAAAAGGAAATTGTCCGAGTGCCCGGCGGACGGTGAGTCACCCGATTTAGCTCTACAACGCGGATTCGACCGTTCACGCCGTCCATGTCTCTTACCGAGCATGTCCAGGCAGGACATGTGCCGTTTGTGAGAGGGTGACAAGAAAGTTGGGCTGCCTCTCGTTGGGTTTTACAGGCCAAACTCTGTCTGTCGTGGACGTATGAAAACAAATGGCCTCGTGTTTAGTATTTATCTTGCCTGCAAGTACATGTGATGCCTGAAGTGCCCTTGAGCTGTTACACTCGGTCAAAAAAAGTGTTGGCAATATTGTTAGATATCAAAATATTCAAACAGCTGAGTTTGATATTACATGTCTGTACTGGAGACACTTCCCAGTGCAGTGTTAATTTGAAGAGTTTAAAAGGTCAGTTTCCTATTTTTGTACAAATACCTTCATTCAAGGCGGTCAACTTGCACTGATGCAATGGGTTTGACCCCAATCGTGGAACAGCACCGAGCACATGACCTTGAAACCGCAGAGCTTTTTTGTCTGACTTGATGCCAACTAAAAAAGAAACAAAAACAAGCCACCCCGCGGCTCCACTGTGGGTTTAAATTACAGAGACGATCACTATGATTTTAAGGACAATTACAAGCAATTTGTGATGTTTTGTGGTTGCATACTGGGGTCGCCTCTGTTATTCTGCACTACGTGCGGCGCATTACTGCGGTTCAGCCAGTGCATTTATCCGGACATGAGAGCGACTGGTCACTTCAGAGGCTTACAGTGAATATGCTACTGACACAGACATCCTCATTAAATAACTGCCCGGCGCTTTGAAGACGAGGCTCAATGCAACATATCACCACTACCAAAGCATCTGTTTGAAGTAGGAGTTTATAAAAAAACAAAACAAAACAGGAGAATTAAACAGAAAGCAAGTCTTCCCCTTATGTTAAATTAATATGAGGACATTGCAGATGTGAGGTCTAATTTCTAAGCAGAAATAGAAAATTTAAAAGAATGTGGAGGAGTGTGTGTGTGTGTGGGGTGGGGGGTGGGGTGGCAGAATGTTCCATCTATCCAACATCTTCATCCGGCAGCGCCCTTTTTTGTTGACCATTACTTTTTTCATTTTGGTTCATATAAATTCATTTATTTATCTTCACCTCTCTTCTGCCTCAGCTTTGCGACTACCGGTTTTACTGTTCCGGAGGGAAACAACTGCCCCTGGCTGACTCTTAAAATACAATCTGTGCCGCCATGTTTCCATGGCCGCGCGGCAGTATAGACTCCCGCTTAGTTTCCTCTGCGTGTCCCGTTGGGGGGCGTCGTCTGGAGGAGTCTCTTCCTTCACTCGCACCTCGGCGCCCTCCTCTCTCTCTCTGGAGAAACAGAACTCCAACAGCAATCTCATTATTGGCCCCTGCTGGGCGGCGTCCTATGTCCAACAGGCCCTGGTGTGGTTTGGAGATTGCGCCTGACGTGACGGCACACGCACCGTGCGGTACAATGTGTTCTTTGTTGTGTTATAAGTCGCTAGGGCTTCTAGTGCAGAGATCCTGGGAAGTTAGATTCAGACCAGACTTTGCCTTCGACAGCTTGAACTCAGCTCGGGTTCTGTTTGCGTCTTATTGATTGGTAATGCCAAATTAGTCCATCTGCATCCACAATTAACTAGATGCAAAACAGTGCAAATGTAATTGCTGACAACAATGGCTGGTCAGTGCTGGAGCAGCATAACGGGCTCGTCGTGTTTTCTTGTTCAGCCAGATGCAAATATAGGCCACTGCAGAGACTCCGCAATAACAGGGATGTTGAAGAGCCACAATTAGGTTGCTGTTGATTGTGTTGGTGACACAAGGGTTCGGTTGCTTTGCATGCGGTACACACACACGAAAAAAAACAAACAAATAACACGAACTGCTGAATATTTCACCTGTTAACAGTCGGTATTGTCCTGCATACAGAAGGAAGAGGAACAAGGCTTTTATTTGGATTTTTACCTGATACAATCCTCCAGTGAAAGTGCGAAATGCACCCTACTAAATGTCACTGAGATCCTGGATTACAGCTCAGAACTCATCTAAAATAATTATTATCTACATAAGGTTTGGAACACGTCTGCTTGTGTGTTTTTATTCAAGCATGTATATTTATAGACGATCCATGTTCAAGCACAAGCTCACACATCCGTACACACGCACGCGCAGGCACACACACACACACGCTTGCATACAAATTGCTAAAACTACTAACAAACAAACATTGCTGCTTGCTTGCCTGTATAATTTGATGATCATATCCGTCACATGCTCTCATCACTGTCATCCATGGCTGTTTATCAGTGGCCAGGATGGCGTAAAATAGAAAATCCTCAACATCTGCAAATGTAATCCTACTATCCATAATAGTACGATTGCTGTATAGTGCAGCACTATACTCTTATTATGCACATTTAATTAAGGTCTCAGGTTGACATTGGATGAAAATATGGCATTTAATTGGATACTCAGGCAGTCCCTTGGGACTGGCATCTGCTTTCCCTATCATGCCGACTAAGACAGTTAGAATGGAGAAATGTCTCTTTTACTTTGATTAAGCAGAAACATTTGAAGCCCATAAAGTAATTGCTCAGAGATGAACAGCTGATATGGTCCGTGATGCCTTTGAGACACAAGCATTTATGCTAAGTGGTGAATATGTGTGTTTTTAGTCCCTCAGTTTACTGGTCATTTCAGACTGCATACTGTCAAGTCAAGGTATTGTGAGGGTATCAGCGTGGCTCTTGCCCCCGTTTCAATTGGTCAAAGTGAGCTAGTTTGACCAATTGAATGATTAGCTCCTTTATTGTGACGGCTCAGGAAAGCCTGCGGTGTCTCCGACATCTCCTCCTAATCAAAAGATTTCACGCGATCTCCCTATCTAACGCTCCTCCAACTGCTTCTTTGGAGCTCTTTGATCCATTAACCATGTCGGCTTGGAGGGAAAAAGTCATTAACAGCACACACACACACACACACACACACACATACGGACGGGGGTCAGACTGTGATGATGTGACAGGTCGTGCAGCAGTATGTCAGTGGAGCTCCCTCAGGCTGCAGACATGGACTTATATTACCCCTTAAAGGTGCCTCTAATGAGTATTTAGCAGGGGAAAGACACTCCCGCGGCTCCCTGTGTCTTAATTACACGACTGCGTCACTGTGGCAACGGTGGCATGGGGGCCTGACAAAACAGCCCGAGTGTTCCCCAGTCTAGGGAAGACCTCTAATGAGCTTGTTTTTCCTTTGATTGCGTATTTGTTGTCTAGAGGCGCCTGTGTGCTGCGGGGATAAATTACCGTCTCGTCCTCCCAGTCCTGTTGATGTTGACGTTCCTGTCGGATTGATTACATAACGCGCCCAGGTACTTGATTGCCAAGCGCATCCAGAGCGGAAACGCTGCAGCGACGGTTCGTCATCGTGTGAATGATGTTCCCGTCGCCATTGTGGCAACATCTGGATTCATCTGACGTGGATGACAATTTAGAACGGCCCAAGTTGGAGCTGCGTTTGTCTTTCGCTAATCAGTGTGTGGCGGTGACGGTCCCGTCCTGGTGTTTGATGGCCTGATCAAAGGTTGAGCGACTGTTTGTCTTGTTTGGGAGATAATAACAAGCAGGTGTTCCAGTAATGGACTGTGTTGCTGATAAAAGATCTCAAATGGCCCCCCTGGAACAACTTATTGTATTTCTCCCAAATCAGGCGGGAGGAGAGGGAGAAGAGGAAGAGGGGGAGAGAGATGAGGGGGATGGAGAGAGAGAGGGGGGAGACAAAGAGAGAGAGAGAGAGATTGAGTGAGAGAGAGAGCGGGAGAGAGAGAGAGGGCAAAGATGCTGGAAATAGTTGTAATTATATGAAGCACAGGTGCCACTTTGTCCGCCCTTCCTCACCTGCAGTTTTCCCAGGATATGCTGTCAGCGAAGGAGGAGCAGTCTTTTATTTTGGTGACCTTGTGACAATTGATCAAAAATTGAAATGCAGTCCTTATTTTGTGTTTTTTGTGGCTAGAGCTTGACCTGTCAATCTGATCGCTGAGGCGTCTCCTCGTCCCCATCACTGACAGAGAATTGCATGTATAGGGGGAGAAAAAAAAGAAAACAACAAAAAGCAATCATGCTCTGATGGTGCGTGTGCCACTTTAACCCCTGCTCACTGCGTGCCATCCCCACAAGCCGTACAGTATGAGAGGTGTCGGTGTTGCCTAGTGACGGTGATGTCATCTCGGTAATGATCCATCAAGGAGACGGATCGTTTGCGTGTAGGATAAATCTCTCAGAGGACGCGTGACACCGTCGTCGTCAAAGGGACAGTGGCACTTTGCGCTCACAGCTACGGGCCGCTGTTCATTGTGCAACTTTCCCTGTCGTTTTGATTACACTGACATATTAAAAAAAGAATTAAGACAACACGTGTTTAAAAGGTGATAAGTAGCTAAATGTCACAGGAGAAAGAGTGAGACATTGCAAACCTGGGAGAGGATTAAAGAGGGATTGGATAGATCACACCTGAAATAACTTCTTCTTTTTTAGGAGATGGGGTCTTATTCCTCGGGAGGCTTCTTGCATGGTTATTGCTGCAACTCGTGAGCCCCATGTTTGCTCACAGTTGTGCTGATCGTTGGGTTTATTTGGTTTTATGAGCTGGAAGTGTATTTTCATTTTTATTCTCAAGTTTGGGGCCTTGTGTTCCAACTCCTTAGATGTGTGCAGATTGGAAAGTATTGGAAAGGTTATTGTATTTTTTTCTTTTTTGGCGCTAATCCCCTGCAGTTATTATGATTTTATCATGAAACTCACTTTCATGACCTTTGACACAGAGGAGCTAGCCGGAGGAGCTAGCCAAAGCTATTTTCACAGGGGCTCTCCTCACTATCACTTCACTTCACGAATTCTCATATAGTTACAAACCCTGCAAAAGTGTCAATTCGTATGGATTATTTTCAAATATTTGTGTAGATGTGTTACTCCAAACTGATGGTGACACATGCTGCATTGTTACACAGACAAACATGGGGGGAAATATGATTTTATTTGGATAACATCCCCACTTCATGATGAAGAGCTTTAGTGAAAGGACTGCCTGTAGCAACTGTCTGCTCCTGTGACTCATTTCTCAGGTAATTACACACATTTCTTTTTTTTTTTTTTCAATCTGAGCAAGGTTGAGTTTCACATCAGTCACACAACCACAATAAGATAAAAACATTCATCAAGCACTCACACACCACTGCCTCCCCCCCAAGAGGGTACATTCTCACTTAACTGCAGCCAAGCCTGCATTAAAAACAAAACAAAACAACAAACATTCAATGACTCGACGCCCATCGTAATGGTCAATCCAGTACGTGCCGATGCAAAGGTCGCGACGGAATCCCAAAGCAAAAGTTTTCTTCTACCAAAGCTGTATGAATATCGCGGCAAAATTAGAAATCATAGCTGAGGTGGGGGAAGAGAGAGAGATAAAGGGAGGTGTTTGGGGGCGACGGGAGGTCGCGGTAGTGCTGAATTAGATGCTAGAGAACAGAGGATGACAGGAGGAAGAGAGCACTCGGCGCTGAAGAGCTTCTCTAACACCGAGCAAACAAAATGACATTGAGTGTAATTATCTGTTGAGAGAGTCGGGGGAGTCTGTGGGGGATGTGAAATCTGCCAGAGACCCTGATATGCCTCAGTTTGTTATTCAGGAAATATCAGAAGTTATAAGTTAATCACACAGCTCCAGCTGAGACATGGCCTTTATGTGATTATCTCATCATAGCGTCTGATTTTTGAGAGTTTTTCGGAGGGGATATTTAGCGGATCATATCTCATGGTGCATGACACCGTGATTAAAAGACGTTGCGACTTGTGATGGATGCACTTTAGTGAGCTGGGGGGGCTGAATTCTTCACACACGGCACTAAGAGGCTCTAATGAAAATGGAGAAGGAAGTGGGAGAGAGGGGGGAAAAGAGGAAGAAGGAGAGGAAAAATATGCAGCAGCTAAATGTCAGATGGCGCTAACAAGGAGGAAGCCTCTTTTTCACCCCCTTATTGCTCTGGTGTGTACGGATGTGTGTGTGTGTGTGTGTGTGTGTGTCCATGTGCCTGTTGCCACAATAGCTAATTAGGATAAGAAGAACGGAGACGACCTTTCCTGCAGTTGCATTATTTTAAAGGACAACATCGACCAAACATGCATGTTTGACAAACTGTCATATGTTAGCGACGGCAGATTGGGAATCGCTAAGGACCCCTGGAACAAGAATATTTGTCCCCACCCAATCCCCACAATCACACACACACACACACACATATACTGTACACACAGGTAAGGCAGTGGCTTTGTGTGCGCGGGGTTAACAGCCTGTGTAAGTGGCGTCTGTGAAAAGCAGCAGCATTGATTTAGCATTTACTGTGCTCCCTGCTCGCCCTCACACACGTGTGGACACACACGCGCGCACACACACACACACACACACACACATAAGAATGAGAGAGGGAGGAGAGCAAGGCGCAGCACTGATGTAACACAATCACTGCTGTCCCTGTCAACATTTGACAGTAGGAGGAGTCCGATTGTTGTAAAAGACCCCCAGAGATACAACACACACCTTCACCCTCACCCTCCCCCCTTACACACACACACACACACACACACACCACCAGCAGTAGCAGAAGCACACACACCTACTGTATCTCCCGGGAAGTCACATAGAGAGAGAGAGAGAGAGAGAGAGAGAGAGAGGGAGGGGCGGGGCGGGGGGGCGGGGGGGGAGGAGGAGGAGGAGGAACTGAGAGAATTTCACCAGGCTCGACTCGGCTCGGCTGTCA
>OMPJ01029723.1:0-12429 GCA_900312935.1 Carapus acus
TCTCTGTCCAGCCTAACTTCGTCTCCACCGTGAATCGGTGGTCAGCTTTGGATTCACACCTCGCACGCAGCTGTTAGAGAATGGACATTTCTGACGAGTAACACAATACTGTCAAATGACCTCATTCAGTCTCAGCCAGTTAAAGTCAAAGCTGACAGCGTTCTCTCACACACTGGCAGCAGTTCTGACAGGGCCCGTCTGCAGCCATGGAACAGCGAAGTGACGACAGCTCCACCATCACCAAACTACTCACAAACCAGGCCACAAAGAAGGGAAGTGGGCGATCGTCTGAAAGATCCATGAATCTAAATGAAGTGTCAGCAGTGTGAGAACTTTGACATTTACATCCAAACAGACACTTGACCTTCATTTGCTTTGCATGTTGGAGTCACGGATATTAAACACAATACACAAGCGAAACCCATCGTGACTGGCTCAGCTCATTGCTCAGCCTTCGAGAGGCCTGGCAGGAGGTTGGCAGAGGTTCTATGGTTCCTCACCGCCATCTAGTGGACTTTAGGTGAAAGCAGAGTCCGTGTTTTTAACACCACCCAAGGATAAGTTGTCAAATTGTCCAAGAACTAGGACTTCAGTATCTCAAGTCTATGCCGAAGTACAAAATAACACTGTCAAAAGTTGGTGGTATGGCTCAGGAAGCTGCTGCCTTCTTGAAAGCAGACAGTGTCTAAAAAAACAGGCCTGTGGCATATCGTCCTCGGGCAAGGCACCATGCTCTTCTGCCCCTGTCAGCAATGCACCTATGTGAATAATATTTCTGGGCTGAATATCCAAACAGGGGGAAATATCAGATGGGACCTTGATGGTGAATTTCTACTTCTTGTGAAACTGTTGTGAGTGACTGAGTGGCACGCACGACTCGGCTGCAGACGCCAGTTTATGGACGTCAGCCTTCATGTGTGAAACCTTTCTTGAGCAAAAGAGACAGAAAACCCCTCAAAAACGTTCAGGATATAATCACAGTACAAAAGTATCCAAGCAGCATCCACACATAATTTCACAGCAAATGTTTCACTAGTTAAGCTGCCATCCTACATAGGGGCTTATTAAAATTACTTTATCATTATCAATTATTAAAATCAAATTTGCTCTATTTCTCTCCCAAATCTAAAAACGGTAGATGATGTAATTCCGCATTTTTGCCAGATGAGGGTGCTGCGGAGTGAGTTAGACGACAGACAGTAAGTGGGACGTCATGCTCCTGCCTCTTGCGAGCGAAGAGGCACGCTGTTCCTCTCAAAAGTCTCACTGAAATGTCTTTTTTTCACCACGTTTGCCATAAGCAGTGGTGTGTCTAGCAATGTGGGATTTCATCCCTACGTAGCCGGTCTATGTCTGCAGATTGTCCACATTTCTCCAGATCTTACGTGCCTTCGACATGAAGATCTGCGGTAAAATCTGACTGTATGATCCTTTAACACTTGAAAACTCATGCGTTCACAGAACAGTAGGTTTTGTTGCGGCAAAACCCCCACTGAATTCATTTTAGTTTACTGTCTTAGTTATCACAGTAGAGGTCGCTGTTTAACAATTCCAAGAAATTATGTAGCCTCTTGTTCAAATGTCATGGTCACATGACAGTTCGCTTGGAACGACGGAGAGAAACAGTGAACATACAGTCTGGCAGTATGTAAATCACGAATGTATTCAGTGCTCCATAAAAAAAGAACAGGTGCCTGCAGAAGTCGACGCCAATCTTTCCATCGACCGAGCGTGCTCAGTGCCAGTAGGAGCTGGTTTGAATCAGGACAATAACAATATGTTGGCAGGGAAAATCAGAGTTGGTTTTCTGCGAGCACCATGTGTTTCATGGTAAACATCAATCATTAGCTTCTTTTATGAGGATTCCTTGGGCAGGTTGGTGTTTTTCAGCTTGGTCATTAAAGACGTCTGCTTCACGCTCTCAGCTCATACGCACGCTTTTCTTCCCTTATCCTTAGCCTGGAGACCCTGGAAAGAACCTCCAATCGGCTTGGCCTCACCAGAAACCCATGTGGAGGGGAGTTGTTGTCGTGCTTAGGGACGCGTCCAAATCCTTTAGATTAGATTTTAGGAACCAAGGCAGGCTTCTGGCAAGAAATCAAAGCCACCGGTCCTTCTCGGCCCAGGGGGATCTGTTTTCGTTTAATGTACAAAGCTGTCTCTGGGCAATGAGCCCCACAAACGTGGCTGATACATAAACAGCGCTGCCTTCACTCGTGTACCTGCGTCTTCCTCACTGACTCATTTTTGGTGACATAATCCCCCTCTCGCTGAAGTATACAGAGCCAACAAGTAGAAGGACCCCCTCCACTGATTTGACACAACTATTCAGTGACTCAATGGAAACCCCACAACTTCAATTCTTTCCAGAGCTCCAGAACACAGAATCAGTGATAAATGGGTGAGAGGGTTTTCGCTTGTGTTTATGTGTCTCTCATAAGAATCGAACTCTGGCGACCCCCCCTCCAGCTCCCCCACCCAACAATGCTAATTGAACCCACATGGACCCACACCCTGGCATGCACGAGGACTAAACCAATGTTGACCTGTTGTCCCTTTCAGCAAAGCCATCGGCCCCTTCAGTTTTACAGACATTTAGGGGTCAGGTTAGCCTAGCCTAGCCTAGCCTTACCTTACAACTATCCATTTTAACTGTAAATTCAGTGCTGTAAGAGACTTATAAGATCATCCACATATCATATGTGATCATCTAGATATTCTTTATCTAGTATTAGTATTGTTGTGTGTGTGATAATGAGTTTACAATTTCTTAATTAGGATGTATCATTACTAAGAGAATAGGGAAAAAATCTCACCTCATCTCATCTCATCCTTAACAGCAACAACAACGGGAGACAATTGGAAAGCATTACTTTTTATTATGCCATATTTTTTTAACAGTGTTAGTATGATAGCAAGACATACATTACTTATGTACGATTAATAACCATAGCACCAAAATCAATCGTTCATTTCCTTTATACAGTCTACATACACACGGTATGCACTGAGCTGATTCTTTAAAAAAAAAAAAAAAAGAATAAAATAAAAATCTTTGGATAAAGCAGGCAAACAAGCTCACTGTTTCTCTATTCAGTACCAATGCCCGTACAGTGTTTAGGACAATGCTTACAATTCAAGTATAAACATAAAAAAATGCACATATACTGTACCATAAGTTACAAATCATATTGGTTACTTAAAAAAAATACAGGAGTACCTTTCTACAAAAACTGATGGCACATAGTGCATCAAGTATAGTATATATTTCTGATACAGACCTCATTGCACAATTGCCCATCATAAAAAACATACGATGACCAAATGTTTTCTAGCTGCGCATTGACTCGATTTCAAAATTCTTTTGTTCAGCCATTCTTTTCGATCAAAAGCATCTGCATTGTCAGACAGGGGGGGAAAAAAATAATCTAACATGCGTCTATTCCCTAACTTTGGTTAAAGCTCAACTGCAGCTCACCAGCATGTTAGGCTGCCTGGTAAATTGCGTGCTGCATTTCTCAATGTCGAGTCTGTTATCGGGCTGCTAGATATTTGGCTACTTTTGTGAAGGACGACACCATGCTGGACAGACAGAGTGTCAGTCTGCTGTGAGGAAATGGCCGAACCCTGTTAGTTTGAAGAAATGCAACACTAACCATCCCCAAAGCAAAGGGTTATCCTTCGTAAGGGTAAGAGGTAATTCCAGCGGTTAAAAGCACCATTCAGAAGATCCTTGCTTGAAGTTAGTGGTTATGCACTACAAACAAACACACGAGGAACTAAAACAGGATCGAGCTCAGACAATGGCTTCTGTCAGTAGTCGTCGTTGTACTTTCAAAACAGGGAATCTACAAATCAGTACAGAATAAATATGGTCAAACATAAATATAGTACAACACATATCTCAGTAGAATATGGGTGCTGTGTGAGAGGTAGGTGTCAGGAACCTACAGTAGGCCCAATGGAAGCGGCACACTTGGTACTGTGTGTCACTGCGATACAGGTGAGAACCGGTTAAAGTCAAAACAACACCGAAAAAAGAACAACCGTCCTGGTTTCAAAGCCATAGAATACTTGATCAACCCATTCCCCTTTCAAATATTGAAATATTTCGTCACAGTAGAGGTTTCCTGTCTCTCTCCATCAGTCTGTCGGAGGAATACGCTCTGTAGAAATGGCTGACGAAGACCGTCAGCAAACCAGTTCTTAAATTGAGAGCCTACGGTAGTTTTAGTGGATGTGAGGGCTCAAGACCCTCAAGCTTGACCTTTGAAATAAGGCAGGTCAGCAATTAGTTGGCAGTCTCCAGGCCTTCTGCCGCCTTAAGGTCTGCTTAATGCTGTTTGGATATCTACATTAAATCTACAAAAACCACAATTGTGAGTGTGGAGACAGAAATTAATGCACCAATCGCTTATTTCCAGAGGATCTCTGGACGTTCTAAAACAGCTGTAACAGAGATTTTGCTTCACAGAGCTCCACCGGAATACGAATCTCTCTTAATTAGAGAGGGACGTCTACCACGTGCAGTTGCTTTCAGTTTGCATCCCTTTGTGTCCAACCCAGAGTTGAAAATGACTGTCTGACTGTCCTCCAGGACAATCTAACCGGCTCCTAGTTTGACTGTTGTGTTCAGTGAAGAGGCCTGCCACGGGCAGGCAAGCGTGCACCGTCGGTTTTAGCTGCCGTCTGGGGGCGGATGGAGCGTCTGAGAGATGAGGACTGCCGGATACTGCTCGGATAAGTACAGAGTCTGACCAGTGACCCTTTTTGTGGCAGCGGACTCGCTGATCAGAAGTGGTTTCGTGGTTTGGGTCTCTTACTGTAGTTGAAGGAGGAGGCCGTTGAGAGCGTGCGGAATGCACTTCCCACAGAAGCCGCCGCAGCGACCGTAGATTCTTGTGCCATCCTGCAGACAGGGGCAAGCAGAAAAAGAAAGAGCTGTTATTTGTCTTTTAAAGGATCAGTGCCAGGACTGTGCCCATTTTAGGATTTTCAAGCAAACATTTGTATCGATATCAACATTAACATTCTCTTGGTTTCATGCTGGGATCAAATAGTGCCGTATCGCTAGAAGTAGGAGGGCGTGAGACTCTAGAAGCAGAGCAGACATTGTTTTCAAGACGCATTCACACACGAGTCGACCTGTTTCACCCCCCAAATTGCTGAAAAAGCAGAAAGAAAGTTAGGCCCCGCTATGTTCCTACCTCAGATCTGTGGACTTTGACCGAGACGTAGTTGCCCTGCGGTGTCCACTTGGTGGCCTCAGACACTTTAAAGCCAGTGCCACTCAGATTAATGCTGAACTGGCCCTGTGGTTGAAACATCACAATTCATTCACATGCCGTTATCTGACTTGGAATCGCAGCTGGCTGGACGATGCCTGTGTATGTGTGTGTTTTGAAGTTACCTGTGGACACTTGGCGGCGCTGTAACAATCTCCAGCTGTGGCAAAGGGAATGGGTCGGCCCACCAGCGTCTGGGAAAAGTGGAGGACTGTGGCTGGCGAGCAGAGGACAGAGGGAGACGATTCGTGGAAGTGAGGTGGGGTCTCCTGATAAAACTGCGGGTAGAATGTGTCGTTTTGTTTTCACACTGTCCCATCACACGCGACACGGCGGCCGTGACCGTGACCTTTTCCTGTCCTCCCTTCCCTCTAAGGAAATGATGATGGAGTTCACGATGGGTGCAAGATGCCCTGAATGAGACTCCATTCATGATCTGCCTTTCATATTGAACTCATTAGGTGGGGGTTTGAAGACCCACCCAATCTTCAAACCCCCACAAGCCTCCTCATCCTTGAAAAAAATCCTCCATCCTCGTCTCCCAGGTGCCTGAGAGCCAAATGAGCACCATGCAGAGGGAGAGTGGGAACATATGCTCAGGACCCAGAACAGACCAGAGACAGTGGAAGGATAATGGTAAGGGCTCTAATCTGGCCTCCCCTCAAACTACACACACGCACACACACATGCAGGGTGAACTCACGTGCAGTTTCGACACCATAGCATACAATCCATGCACTCACACTAATCAAAGACACACTTGGACAAAAGAGCAAAGGTGGAGCCGAGCGTAATAATGAGCAGAATGTGGCCTGAGGATGTGTGTGTATGTGCATTTGTGGCCATGTGTGAATGCTCACAGGCACACGAGCCTGTGTGCATGTGCACGTATGTGCCTGTGCGTTTGTGACTGTCCCCATAAGCTTCGTATGCACATTCCACCAGTGCCCGTGTTTGTGTCCACAGGTCTGGTTTCAAGTCCACACCTCACGATGTGAACGGAAAGGTCATTAACAGTGATTTCAGAGGAAAAGGGGACACATGTTACGCCCCGGAATCCAAAGAACGCCCTCATACCCCAGTGCGAGGCGTCTGTGGGTTAAAACAACTGTGATGTGTGGTCTCATTACAAGTACACAACGTAAGGGCAATCATGTTGTAATTACTCACTCATTATCCTCAGGGAGCCCAAGTCCAGACGAACTTTGTGGAAGACTGTGTATCCCGCCACTGAGTAGTCGTTCCTGCAGTCACAGTCCCGTCTCCGGCTGCCGTTGTACGGGCATTCGAACGGGTTCAACAACCTGGACGTGAAATGAAATTACGTTTTGTTTCCCCTTCCCATAGTCAAAACACATGTGGATGTGATTCAGTCCCCGGCTCGCACACGCATGCACACACACCTATGTCCATACACCTCAGAGTAGTTTTCGGTCTGACCGCTGCGCAGGGTTACATACTCCTTGGGGAAATCGGTCTGCATGTCGGCGCAGTAAATCTGTGAGGCGGGACGCATGGGGACATTGGGTTAGACAGCGTGTGGGACAGCCTGGAGGACTCAGTCGTGGGAGTTCGGGCAAAGCGGGCGCACCTGTAGGATCCGTGACTTGACTTTCAGATAATACTCTCCATCCAGCCTCACACCCTGTCTCATCTGGACCTCTTGGCAGGAGGAGAACAGCTGGCCTGGTGGAGCAACATCAAAAACAGGGCAACAATGAGGAGGATAGAATTTGCATACAGCAAAGTGAAGAAAGACGTCTAGAGAAAAGACTTTCTAGGTGGGTGGTAAAGCAATGCAACAGACTCGTGCTGCGCGCCGCCTCCTTTGCTTTCCCAAGTTTTGCTGTGGGCGCCAAATAACTCTGATTAGCTGATTAGCATAAATACTTCAGCTCTGCGCTGGCATTCGCCCATGCATCTCACTCCAAAGTGCGGCTGACTTGGCTGAGGATACGCCAAGGGCAGAATGCGAGGAATGGACCTGCAAACTTTGGTTGCCGTCCAGATTTTACAGCACTTAGCAGGTCCAGAAGGAATTCAGCATTGAAGTCCTTGGGGGTGTTTCGATGTTTTGATGCACGTTCCAAAATTGTGAAAGTTGCTGACGGCCTGTTTGTTGTTCCAGGAGGTAATCGCTCTGAGAGGCTCTGAGCAAAGGGCCACGTTCGGTCCAACGTGTTAAAACGATACAAAATGTTGGCTAGATGTAAACACAATCAGCCACGCCGCTGGTTACCATATACATCAAACTCAATTTCACTTGGCAGTAAGTACTGCTGGGAGGAAAGTAGAGGAGAGAAGAGGAGTGATGAGGAGAGGAGCCGAGAGGAGAAGTTGAACCTTACATTCTCTTTCTTGACATGCAGCTTTAGATTCTGGTCTTTCCGTCGGACGGCAGTGTTTGGACAGTTGGCCCTTGGACGTCACACACTCTACCATGCGTTCCATCACCCCTGCCCCACATGTCTGAGAGCACTGAAGCACACACACACAAACGCATGTTCAAAAGCAAACTTCAGAGACAAGATGACAAAACCATGGCGATATGGAAGAAAATATAATGGAAACACCTTGTTCCAAGGCCCGACCCGCCAGTAGGCTGAGTGTGGACAGTCCCTGAGGAGACACTGCTGGGTGCTGACAGGACGAGGCTCAGGACAGCGGGACGCAGACAGACGCACGGTTTGGGACACAGGCGTCACAGCACAGGACACAATTCGCTGCTGGTAGCCAACACCACAGCTGGCTGAGCACTGAGACACATACACACACACACACACACACACACACAAGTGCAATTACTAAGTACCGTATTCTCTCGACTATAAGTCGCTCCTGAGTATAGGTCGCATAAGCCCGAAAATGCATAACAATGACTTAAGTCGCAACAGACTATAAGTCACACTTTTGTGGGAAATTTATTTCACAAAATCCGGGACCAAGAGCAGACATTTTCCCTTTTAATAATTTCACGTATAAGTCACATCTGGGTATAAGTTGCACCCCCACCAAACTATGCAAAAAAAGTGCCACTGAAACTCTAGAAAATACAGTTAATGAAAAAATAAATACATGCATATGAAAACAGGTAGATAGAAAGAGAAACATATAAACAAACAAAGTTTGTATTCGTACTTTCTTGATTGTTAATGGAATAAACCGACTCTCACCTGTGACCATTCGCCCGTCATCCAGTCATACTTGCAGGCAGCGGCTGAGCAGCTCTGCACGTCAGGCGGTCGGGCCAACGGCTCGCAGTGGTCGTCCTGGACGGAGGTCTGACCGGGCCGCACACACTCCACCTTCCTCTTTCTTACTCCCTCCCCGCAGGTGGCGTTACACTACCAGGAGCAATACCAAACACATCCAGAAAACGTTTGTAACTGGGGAGAACTTCATGTTTTTGTGCCCCATGGGGCGGGACGAGGAAACGTTCCTTACAGCAGGTGGACACACAGACCGAGTCCCCCCCTCTTTGCCCTACTTCCTCAAAGAAGGACAAAGCCGGAGACATTAAAGGGGAGATGAGTGGAGATGAAAACGGGATGCCACCGTGGCAGAGACAGCGGGACGACGGGGACGATTGCCATCAAGCGTTTGAGACGTGAGTTATCGAGGGATTGTTATCAACATAACCCCCATGGCTTTCCGACGGTGGAGAGAGAGCTGCGAGGAGGGGGAGGAACATCAGCCCGAGAGCCATGGATGGATGGGGTGGGTGGGAGAAGAGAGAGACAGAAAACTGCTCTAGCTTACCTCCTCCCACTCAGAGGCGAGCCACGTGTAGCGCGTGCACTCCGCCGGCTGACAGGGACGAGTCGTGGCTGGGCGGCCGGAGGCGTCGCAGAGCTCCTCTCGCACCCGGCCGGTGCCCTTCAACCTGCAGTAGACGACTCGCTTCTGGACCCCGTATCCACAGGTGACGGAACACTGTGGAAACACACGTCAGAGTGAGACGGAGCTGGAAAGAAAAACACGGCGCCGACGCCAGAGAGTGTTTGTTCGCCTCAATTAAAAGCTGCTTTTGGGGTCAAACTGGGGTCTATCTCCAGCATCTCTCTGATGTGCGAGGCGTACCTGCATACAGAGGAAGTATCTGCAAGGCTTTGAGCAGATCAGCCCGATTTCTTTCTTTAAAAACCACTACCAGGCCTTTGGGACGCGGCTCAGCTGGGAAAACCACCGACCGCCACACTAAGTATCACAGTTTCCAGACCACATGTGCGGGACATGTAGGTTCTGTTGGTAATTTCTCATTAGAGATGCTTATTGGCATTGTATGGAGTGTATTTGAAGGGTTCAGTCCTCAGATTTCAAACCAGAACAAAAGGCGACTGCAGGAAATCTGCAGTTGGACAACGATCAAATCTGCAAGAGGGCTAATTCCTGCAAATCTGTAAAAAGTGTGGAGGCACAATAGACCGTGAAGCTTTTTCTGCTCACATCACTCTGAATCACTGCAGAAACGTGATTCAATCTTGCTGAAAAAAGACTTTTTGTTCTCCCTATTGAAAATGACACACAACAGGAGATGCAAACGACGACCATAACCGAGTCCTGCCCCACCTCCCACACACACACACACGCACACACAGGCACACATAAACGACGTGCTGTGTAATTTTGTCCTGTTTTGGCCCTCAGATGGAAAATGTGCACACGTGCGCGTCTGATAAATAACACCTTTAGCTGAGGATGCAAGCTGGGACACATGGGATTTAAAAGGTGCCCAGCAGGGTGGAGAGAAACGAATTCCGTCTGAAACGGCAGTGGAATGTTACAGGTTCCTATGTGAGCGACATGGAGCCTTGTAAAGGATTCGGTTTCGAGCACATAAATGTCACAATATGTTAAAATATGAGAGAGGGTGACTAAATCCTGCATATCTTAATTTTTGGAAATTGCGTGATAAGAAAAATGGCTGAAACACATGACTGATGGACACAGGGGAGAGTTCCTGCCTGGTGCCATCAGTCTGGAGGAGGTAACGAACTAGACGTTCAAATCAAATCACAAAGAAATTGCCAAATTTTCTATTCTATAACGATTTATAATGATAAGGCCTGGGCATTGACAAAGTCTGTATTTGCGAGCAAACATGATGTGTTTACAGATTAACCAACAACTTAATTTCTCTGTTCACTTGCTATATTCCCAAGTACTCTCCTCTGCTTCTGCTTTGGGAAAGGCAGCAATTCATTACAAATTCCCTCTAGGATCATTTTAGTGTTTCAGATCTCTGAAACATCTGATATTGAATTTAAGTCAATCCTTGCCAGACAAAATACAAACGCCAAAAACACACAAGTACCACCCACATTAAATAGGTCGATGGGCAGCAGCTCCTTCCCCTCTGCCCCTGCCTCTCCCTCCCAGGCCCCATCCTCGCAACGGAGGTTCCCCCATCTCCCGGCCTGAGTCAGAGGTGAGCGAGGGGCCGGGCGGCTGTACAATAACTCAAACGGTGGGCGCTGAGGTTTTCAAAGTTGTCACAGGCCTGAATGTTAAGACATAAAACATGTCTTTATGCTCTAGTTGAGGATTTCATGGTTACTGGTGGTATGTGGAGGAAGATGATTGCTTCCAGACACCAGCAAAAGGGAGAGAGAGACTGAGAGAGAATGAGCTAGTGAGTGAGGGAGTGAGTGAGTGGGTGAGGAGGAGGAGGAGCCCCTCCCTGCCCCCCCTCACGCCCTACACACACACCCGCGCTCTTAAAGAAAACTTATCATGGGAGTGGCCTGGGAGCTGTGTGGTGGAGGCGGCCATTGTGCCTTTATGGACCGTTTGAGGTTTTATTGCTACTCAGCAGAAGGCAGGAGATGCTGGATTTCCTCCGAAAGAGGAAATGTTGAGGGAGGATCCTAAAAAAACCCCAAAACGGCCCCCAGGTTCCTGCACTCTGGGGCAGGCACCTCCTCACCTCTGTATCGGTTCACTGTGGCTTTGACCCCACCCCAGTTATGTGTCTGACCTCTGCCTTGTCGGTGTCTGATTGCTTCAGTCTACAACTCCCTCGGCTCTCCGACTCTCGTAGTACATGTTTGGATGAAACTGAATTCTCTGTTTGAGCTGAGAGGAACCTGCCTGAGCACGCAGCTGGTATGTGACATTCAGAGCAGGAGAGCGGGACGCTGTGTTTATATCATGGCTTTAATTTGTTTAGAGAACTCAGCCTGCTGAGGTTTCTAAACATCACTATGCCGGTTTGACTCGGTCTACGACTGAATAAACATCACGTGACTCCGCTATTGAATTTGTGGCAAATGTGAATGAGATAGTTTCATATCTTCTAGTGACAACAAACTTGTCTCCAAGGAGATGAGGTGGACACGTCTCATCTGATATGGGATGCAAATTTGGTGTTTCCTCAGGTCGAGCCACCATCATATCATCTATCAATTAATGATACACAGCATTCGCAAAAAATAAGTATTTTTTAACTTTTTGATCTACTTATCAGTACTTTCCTTGCCGTCTGTTCAACACTAGGACTGAATCATATTAATTTTTGTGCCAAGGGCTGCTGCTGACAGATGCCAGTAGGTTGTGTTCCCAAACACAATCCCACCTAATGAAGTTCTTTTTTAATCTGATACTGTTCTTTTTTTCTTATATTATTCTTCTATCTTCTATCTTGTTTTATTATTTTGTTCATTAATGTTAAGTGTATATTAAATGTTATATTAATGATACTATTATCATCATGCATTCCCTACATTACATTAAAATAAAGCATTTCTACAATATTTTGTGCCACTTCTTCATCATGATTTCTAAGCAGCGAGGGATTTATAACCAGCGACATAAAATATCTCATGATCTCAGCATTAATTTACAAAACACACGTCCCTCCTTTCTGGCTCCTGCATCTGAACATGACTTTGTATGATAATTAAATACCACATCATCAAATTGTGACTTCACTGAAAAAATCTGTCTGGGCTGCACCACTTAAGTGCTGAAGTGATCGATAAACAGATCCAGGCTGTGAGGTTTCAGCCCGGGCTGGAGGAAACGACATGTTGCTGTAGCGTAGTTTGCATAAACGTGGTGGTGATTGGACAGGTGCTTTGTGTGTATATCTCCTCTATCTCCTCCATCCCCGCTCTCTGGGAAGCTCCGGGGTGTTTGTGCTGGT
>OMPJ01029724.1:0-13221 GCA_900312935.1 Carapus acus
TGGTGGGTGTGGGTGTAGATGTTTGTGCATCTTCATGTGCACAGCTACTGGCCATGCTTTTCACTGCCAACATGAATGTTTTGCCTGAGCACCTCTCCCATGTTTCGCAGAGCTAGACGCAGAGCGCTTGGGTGTGTGTGTGTGTGTGTGTGTGTGTGTGTGTGTGTGTGTGTGTGAATCTGTTGGCTGTTGCAATGGTAATAAAGCTGTTTATTCATTGCTCCCAGAAGCCCATTCTGGCAACTGAGTCCTTGCACCAGTGTTTACAGTCTTAGACCAGATTTACAGATGCAGACACTCTGACAAAGTCAGGCCTCTATAATGAAATGGGAACAAAGGAGGTGGAGTTCAATTGAGTGCAGCTGAGATCAAATTTTCCTGTTTATTCTCTTCTTGTAGGTCCGGAATGCTCAAGGAACTTCACCACCAACAGCGGTGTCATCAAGTCCCCGGGTTTTCCTGAGAAGTACCCCAACAACTTGGACTGCACTTTCATGATCTTTGCACCCAAGATGTCCGAAATCATTCTCGAGTTTGAAAGTTTTGAGCTTGAACCCGACACGATGCCTCCTTCTGGTGTGTTCTGCCGATACGACCGTCTGGAGATCTGGGATGGTTTTCCGGGAGGTGAGTAGTGAGAACTTCTATGACATCTAAAGAGGGCTTGTGTCAAAATAGATGTTTTTTTTGTTTTGTTTTTGTTTGATGTTTTGTCTTTTGTTTGTGCTTCGCTGGACCAGTTGAGTTCTTTGAAGCACAAACTTAGGCATCTGTACAGTTTACGGGTGTTTTCCTGGCCTTGCCAGCAAAGCGGCCATAAACAAGAAAGCTCCCCCACTAGCCAATGGCTAAATTCAAAGGAATCTTATCTAGCAGGATGCAGCAGCCCTGACCTTCTTATTTTGTATTCTGGGATGAAACATTACATATTCTTTTGCATTCAACATTCTTCATACAGACCAAAAAGGACTCACCGTTGACTTCATGTAAACGTGTCACTGCATTTCCACCAATAATTTCCGTGTTCTTCCCTCAAAAGGTGGCGAAGGTTAATTTACAAGAACCATCTTGATTAAGAATATCAGCAGAGGCCACAAGAGCCAAGAACATGTCATGTTATTATCACCTTCCTCATGTACATATTTTAACATGCCTGCACAAGTGCTCAGGGAACCCAACACACTCATCCACACACATACACCACCTCGGGGTTTTTACGTGTTACCTTCGACTGAAATCTCGCTTCACTAAAATTCATCGAGACCCCTCAGTTTCACAGGGAGGAGGCGGCCACAGAATAATCATAACATGCTGTATCCAAGGTTACGTCATTGTTGGCCAAAACCAGAACCACTTTATACTTACATGGCACCGCGGTGCTTAAGTGCAGCGGTGTGCGTCAGAGTGCGTTGTTTAGAGGTGTGCCACAGGAGGGAGGAAGTGTGCTGGCATCTGAGGAGTAGCAACCTGTGGTGCCTACTGGATCGATAGTGCATTAGCACAGACTTGCTTGAGGAACGGCGTGGGTAGAACTGGGAGACGTGTGGGCGACTGTGAAGAGCAGCATGTCCCCGTCTCTTCTCGCACTCATGGCACACTGCAGTGGACGAAGGCCAAGAGGAGGCCTCTTAACACCAGTGTCCAAAGTGCTGCTATGCCAGAGACCACCTGGGGTAAGGCCCAGCAGATTAGTAGTAGTAGTAGTAAGGAGTAGGTAGTGGTGGGCAGCTAAGTCAGAGGTCAGTGTACTGAAATCGTTACTCTGCTTCTTTTTGACACAAAAATGACACAAACATTGAAGCATCCTCAAGCAAGACTTTTCTATCTGAGTGTTTCACGGAGCGGCCCACCATTCCTCTAATAGTGAAAGGTGGCCAAATGCAGGGGAACAACTAATTACTCAAGTATTTCAAAAACACGCGCACAGCTAAAGACGCACATATTTCGCAGATCATCTTCCTCATGCCAGAGCCTTTGACTGAGTTTATCCACACCATCACCTTTCTTACCCCTCCACTCTAATTCTGTGGCCTGACCTTTACTTTTCGCGTATGCACTGTGGTTACGAGCAGTGTTTAGATATCTGTGGGTGTGGGTGTGTGTCGCTCTCCGCTGATCACAGCATTACTAATCACAGATAATCTGCAGGTCGCTGTGCATGTTTAACATTTGCACGCTTACATATGTGCAAAGCCACGGATGATCACACCCAAGGTCGTTCTCCCCGCTCTCTACACCCATCCCCATGCTTTCCATTTTACCATTCCATTGTCTGGTGCCTCGTTTCCTTTTATTACCTCTGGTTTGCAAAACTCAACCAACTGTGGCTGCGTTTGCCTCAACTCAACACAACGTGGAAACCTGTAGTTAGGAACAGGAAGGCAAGGAGGCGGGTTAGCGGAGGAGGATGAGGGTGAAGGAATTTACTGCCTGTAAACAGTCAGAGACCGTCCGTGACCTGCCTGCACCACAGAGATGCTTCTTTTTTAGTGCTCGACGGGCATGTAAGGCGTCTTGTTTCTCACGCCTCGTTACGGGGTCGGCTTGTGAAAATCACGGACGATCCAGAAAAATGCAGCTGGCGCCACGCCTCAGTGAGCAGACAGTTTTCTCACCTCCGCAGGGGTGCCAGAGAGAGGTGATGGGTATTTATATCCGTGTGTAACCGAGACAAACAAGCCAACAGCGAGGCAAACGTGTGCAGTGTGAGTGACGGCGTCTTCTCCCTGTCTTTGTCTTTGCAGTGGGTCCATATGTCGGGAGGTACTGTGGACAAAACACCCCAGGCAGGATCATCTCCTACACAGGCATCTTGGCACTGACAATCAACACCGACAGCGCCATCGCCAAGGAAGGCTTCTCCGCCAATTTCACCGTCATTGAAAGGACCGTTCCCGAAGGTACGCTGTGTTACAAACTGTCCTTGCAAAGTGCTAGCGCAAAAAAATCACCACAGAAGAACAACACCATCAAGATTGTTCTTTCCACATTGTAACTTTGACGGTTCCGCTTCCTTCAGTACCACTCACGTGCAGGAGCCGGCACTTTCTTTTCGTGCTTTCGAGCATTCCTGCACACTTAAACTGTCTAAAGTCAGAGCGCAGACCCCTCCCGCTTCATTAATTGGGAAGTATTCAGTGTTGCGTCAGATGATCCCCAAAGAGTTTACAAGACTTACACATGTGTCGAAACAGCCCCCACGCAAACCTCAAGTTCCCCCTTCTACCACACACATGCACTCACACACACATGCAAAAACAAATACATCTGTCCGCAGGGAATTTACATACTGCGTTGTTGTCATGGAAGTCGACCCCCTGACCTCATTTGAGAAATGCTCCGACTAAACATTTCATTAAAGAGGACGAGAACTGGCTGTAATCGTAAATCTGACGAGAGGCAAGACCACCCCGAGCACACAGAGACGCACAAGCACGCAGTTACATGCTAACACACAAAGCTAGGCTTGAATAGCATTCAGACAACATACTAATCACTTCCAAAAGGATTATTTTCATGCCCATGGGCAAGTCAGCGCAATGACACACACACACGCACACACACACACACACAGAGACACACACACAATGTCTCCCTTACTCTTTCCTCACCACAATCAACACAGTGATGACTGATGGTGTGGCCTTGAATCACAAATCTGAATTGAAAACTTCTGATTCAGTTTGCACCAGTCAAATCCCCAGACTCAGCCAGAGGGGGAAATAATAAATCATCCTGACTAACTTAAGTTGTTTTGTCTTACCTCAGTAACAAAGAGATGCGAAAAATCCTCCAAACTTGCTCACCCCTGATCCTAACTTCTACCATGGTAGAAGTTGCTGATAATCCCTGTATGCATAATAAAGGATTTTCTCATTTATATGTGGCAAGATTAGTCTGTGCTCAAACTAAAAGAGGTGATAAGGCTCAGAAGAAACAGGGTCTTGTCTTTTGTCCTTAGCGCAGTTCTTTTCCCCACATTTCCCCACCACTGCTTTTCTACTCGCTTTTCCACATGCCTGACTTTGTGTTGATTCGATCTCTAACCCATGCGGATGGAAACGGTCTGTAGACGCAAACAAACCCGTCTTTATGTCTGCCTGACTCTCTGATCTGTGCAAGACAGCTCAGACTAGAGGAGTGTGAGATGGGCTGACAGTCTCCCCAAATAAGATAAGGTGATGGTGAGAGAGGAAAGGGGACAGACTTGTCACAGGGACACGAAGACGATATACAGTCCGCATGCAATGGCCATGCACACACACATACACACACACACACACACACACAATGAAGCAGAGGCTGAGGTGTGTTAACTGTGTCGCAGATGGGGAGATCATCTGCGTTTGCTTACAGGCAACGACCACAAAGTAGTTTCATTCTGTTTTGTGCCCTTTGTGTGTGTGTGTGTGTGTGTGTGTGTGTGTGTGTGTGTGTGTGTGTGTGTGTGTGTGAGAGTGTGTGATTGGCAGATCATCATTTCAAATTCCCAGCAGGGATGGATGATGTGTGTTTAGGTCATAGGGGTGGATTTGTGGGCGTAAAGGAGTAATTTTGACCACCGATGACCTTTTTCGCCATCTGAGGAGGACACATCGTAAATAGGAGAAATTGTGTCTTCACACATCTCTGTGTTGCTATGGTGATGTTATATGGCTCTAGTCCAGGTCACCAGATCACGCCTTCCACTGCCTCATGAGGTTTGTTGCCTTAGCTTCATCCCGAGCGGTGTCGGCATGTCTGACCCACCAGGGTCACAGGGCCTGAACCTGAGCTGACCCCTGCCAGGTCTCCGTCCACCAAAGACGGGAATCCCCCCACCCCTTTGAAAATGACTGGCCCACATGTCACCGCAAACATAGCCCAGCCTCCGCCGAGGCCATCAAGTCTGATATACGGCCCTGAAAATACAGATACTAAACGCATTAACCTCCCCCGAGAGGCTGCGCAGCAGGGGAGGATGGAAAGTCACAGTGCGTTAAAAAAGATGAAGTGCTCGCAGGGAGGTGAGGAAAACAGATAGAGTCAGTGTGCAGCCCGGAATAAATGTTCGGCCGAGATCTTTCTTACATCATAATGTTGAACAGGCGCTATCCTGCAGCCATTAATAAGAAGCATGAGCACTGTATGATTCCCTGGGTGCCGCATTTGTCCCTCTGTGAGACATTCTCTTTTTGTCGGGGTTGGACAGACACGCTCAGATATCGTTTAATCTGCCACGCCACACCCATTTCTCACTGTGCGTCTCCCCTTTTGTCACCTGTATCCCTCTGGTAGACTTCGACTGCAGCGACGCTCTGGGGATGGAGTCGGGAGAGATAATGTCCGACCAGATCGTGGCCTCTTCCCAGTACAATCCCAGCTGGTCTCCAGAGCGCTCCAGACTCAACTACTATGAAAATGCCTGGACGCCTGCAGACGACACTAACAAGGAGTGGATACAGGTACACTGACAAACACACACACACACAAAATGTCTTTTTTTCAAGAAGTAGTCAACCCTGGCCGCAGGTACTTAACGCAGATTTAGGCTTGCTCTCCCTTGCTTAGGATAAATCAAACCTCGCCTCTGTTCCCCATACATACAAACACACATGCACAAACATTACACTCAACCACACACACGAAGTCTCCAAAGACACAACCGTCTTAGTCTTACCTCCATACAGTTGGAAGAGCCTGGTTGATTTATTAACCCAAGGCCTCCAGGCCTTGTAAATGCTCCAGACTGTTTTTCTTCTTCTTTCCCTACAGTCTTTACTTCATCGCCGAAAAGTTTTGGCCCCCGCATTATTCCTTTGGGGGTGAATAATAGAGCTGACCCAAAAGCCAAATATTTGCTTGGAGAAGGCCAATAAGCAAGCTTTTCCTTTAGTATTGCAATGAAAATATTGTCCTGAGGGCCCTGTTGCTCCTTCAGACTAATTTAATCAGTGTGCCAGTGTATGAGTGGATGTGTTTTGAGTGTCTCTGTGTGTGGGGGTGGGTGGGGGCACTGCATGTGTTCCTCCATGTGTGTGCGGGCGTATGATTTTGCTCTTGGCTTTGTGGTTGAATTGCGGGAGCGGCGCCTGGGTCATATTGTCCTGCAGAGCACAGCAGCATGAATCTGAGTGGATCTGTTACCACTTCCGCTTTGGCCAGTTCTGTTACTGAGGCAGTGTGTTCCATTTAAGTTGTCGTCTGCAGTGTGCGTGACTGCGCGTGTGTTTGTGTCTGTGTCGAGCAAAACGTCTCAGAAATAGTTGGTGTTCTACACCCCGTTAGGCCCTCTTATCAGCGGAAAACCACAGGCAAACAAGGTGATTTGTTGCCAGGCAGGACTCTGCTTGCTTAGTATCGATCACATCGAGGATTTGATTTTGCAGTAAAATTTGAAATACACGGTTGACACGCTGCCACGGGTGTGCTTTGCTGATTTCCCAATACTAATAAGATCAAAACACTGAATGAGGCTGTTTTAAATGTCACGGTCAGCAAAAGAGTCATGCCAGGGTTCATATGAGCGTCTGACCTGTTATCAATCATAAGAGTAATTAAAGAGTTGTTTGGTTGTGTTGGTCTAAGGTGCTGCAACAGCTACAGATATCTCCCTGCAAACTGCCTCCGCACACCAGATGCTCAGTGAAACATTTCTTTTATATTGTATTATGACTCCCTGGCTGTATTTCGTTGCTGATAGTTTTATTATTCATGAGAATTGGCCTTTTGATTCCAAGGCGTTTTCTTCCATTTTCTGTTCCCTTTTTTGCTGAATATAAGCCAGATTTGTCATCCATTTTAATGCTGCCTCATTCTAATGCATGGAGGAGAGGAGGGCAAGATGCTACAGTCTGGGTGCTCCTCTCTGATTAATTAGATTGGTGTGGTGCGCTTCAGTATTGAGTGCCGGGTTAGTCAGGTCATTAATCAGCCCTTTGTACATATATAGAGATGGACAGACATCCTTTTTAGGGCTTGGCTGCTTGAGAAGGGAGTAGAAAAAAGAGGCAATAATCCCTCAGAACAGGCCTTCATCTGATTTGTCTCTGCTCCTTTTAATCGTGTCTCTCAGTCACTGCTTTCCTTCTTCTACTCGTCTTTCCATCTCGACGTGACGCCTCCTCGATTCTTCTTGAAAATTCATCCATAATCGAGACAGAGGGAGATTTGTGCACGTCTCTGTCTGCCTTTCCACCCGTCTGAGGAAAGTCTTCAGACTGCAGGTTCCGCGTGATGCTTACGTTCACAGAACGGAGAGTAGGAAAAACTGAGTGATGCGTAACGCCGCAGCACCCGGATAAATACAGAGGAGGAAACACTCACATCTGCTCTACACATTTGAGCCCCCAGAGACAGAGGCACAGCTCAAAAACAATGATTCCTGTAGGGCCTCGCCAGTATGCTGACGCCGTGTCACTGTGACTCAAATCAGATAAGTTGGAGGGATGATCTGATGTCCAGCCTGAGTGACTAAGGGATCAGAATGTTGTAAGAAAAGCAGGAGAGGTCTGTCAGAAAGCCGACACCGATCTCACACACGAAGACAACATGAATTATTCAGGTTGTCTTGGAAAGAGTCCAGCTGTCAATACCTGAAAGCCTCCTTATGGAGCTTCCCATAATGGCGAAATGTAAAGCATATGCTCTCAAATGTACACAAGTGGATTTTTGCCGTAAGAACTTCTGCGTTTGTCCTCAACCCTCTTGACACAAGTTATCCCTGATGAATAGTTTGTTTGCTTTCTTTCAATTTGGCAGACGTGGTTAGCCTTTCTTTGTGAGTAGATACGTAAGTACTAAATTGTTCAAAAATAAAAGACACACAGGAGTCAAAACTGTCCCTGCAGTCGTTACGGAGATGGCTTTAATCTTGCCTGTCTGATTGATGAAAGAGCCCAGCAAGTAGTGTATCAGTGTTTATACAACAAGAGCGCGCGGATCTGCAGCATTGTTTGGACTGTTATTGCAGTGAAACCTGGGTCGTTTATCAAAGATAACAGGTCGAGATCCAGCACTTGATCAGCCACTAATGACCACTAATTGTAGACTTCCTCAACCAGAATGCTGCACTTGGCATCCGTGGTGTTTATCTTTTCTACAGGCTGGAATTCCGAAGTAAACGTTCAATTGAAAACAAAGCTATGGCCATCCTGTTTTCTTTCCTCTGCACCATTCCAGTCTGCACACAGTTACCGCAGGTCAGTGAGGTGCACTGAGTCTCCCACGACATCATTGTCAAAGTCTCTCCCCCCACTGTCCCCGTTCCGGCGCTTTCTGCCACGCAGTGTGATGAGTAATTAGAGTAAGGGCTGGTAATTAACAGCAGCTTCTCAGTTGATGAGGTCTGGAGAAAGTGGAGAGGAGGTAAACGCTGGCATGCGACCTGCCAGTGAGATCATCATCATCATCATCATCATCATCATGGCACCGCACAAATGGAAACAATGGAGGCTGTCTGTGCCTCACTGCTCCCGGGGCCTTTCATTCTCAATTGGAAAATCAATGCAGGGATAGAGTCCCACACAAGAGCAGGGAGGAGAAAGTGAAGGATAGCGGGATGTAATGAAACCAAACGGTGCTCAGTAGAGTAGTGCTAAAGCCTCATCAGCGTCATTCACATCATTTCCCCCTCCTAAGGCAGACGGACAAGGAAACCGTCCTCGGGGCAATGTCGGCAGTCGTCGTCACGAATAGGAATCACAAACCGTGCGGCCTCGGTAGGAAAGGATGATTAAGGAGCTTCCAGACATGACATAGAGCCTGGTCACCCTGGTTTGCCTCACCATCATTGGTACTTTGCTTCGTAACCATCATCCACTGCATTAGTCATGTATTTGTGTGCTTGTGTACCTGCTTGTGTGTGTGGGTGTGGGTGTGGGTCTATGGGTGTGTGTCTGTGTCTGTGTCTGTGCGTGTGTGCGTGTGAATGGACATAGAGGATGATTCACAAGGAAGTAAACCTATGACTTACTCAGCGGGACCTTGTTCACTCACCATCCTCACACCAGTAAGACTTCCTCCACCTCTCCTCGTCTTTGTCTGTAGAGAGTGTAAATTAAATCATTCATAATTCAACACCAGTACGGAGCCAAAATTTAACTGTACTATTTTGATCAATTTAAAATACTGAGGCCAGGCTTCAGATCATGCCGCAATCAAAAAATATAGTTTTCTTAAAAGGGAGACTTGTTATTCTTTAATGTAATGTCGCTTTCTTAAAAGTCCAAGTTTGTTAAATCACTGAGCAGAGAAACGCTGCAGCTGTCACTTGTTATGAAGGTGTCAGCATGTGATTGTCATGTCTTTGCCATTCTAATCACAATAATTCTCTCTGTGGAAAGAAACAGGTGAGTTGCGTGCTTTGGTTTGGTGTAATGGGCTGGAATGATTTTACCCCATTATTTTTATGCGGTGCCGTCCGTTGAGATCCATTACACGTTTCCAAATAGCTGTGAAAGGAGAAAGAGGTCAGAGGTCATTTCCTGGACACTGCCTGCTTGCCACTGCCAGCTGCTCCTTGACTTTATATTCTCTCGGCATTTTTCTTCCCTTTGTGTTTCCATTGTTAGTCTTGATGGGGAAAACGAATAAACTTGTTTGACAAAGAGCTCAGTTACCCAGTCCCTTGCCCACACGCATGCACACACATGCGCACTTTCGCACGCACGCGCGTGGGCACGCACACACGCGCGCGCACACACAGTGCTTTCCAGGCTACCATTTCCAGATGAGATAGAAAATAAAGCGTTTTTGTAAACTTCTCCCTCAGGCATGGATTGTTCTGTACAACTCTTTGGCAGTTCGATGATAATCCAATCACGCAGTGTGAGATGTAGCGTTTGCAGCCTTGCTTTGTCTGTTTCTCTCTCCTCATCCTTATAAATCACGCATCACCTTGCTGCACCCACACAGCGGCAACTAGATTTTAACCTCAAATGCATATTATGTAGCCTTGCCGCACATCTGAGTCATACTGTGGGGAGACAATGAAGTGCATGAGGAGCCAAGGATCACGCCCACAGCCTGCCTGACTGCTGAGGGATAATTGGCAAATTATCTTTTCAAACTTGTATAAACACACATACACAAAAATATTCTCTCCGCCATTTGCTGTCATTTATTCCCATACACACAGAGGCCCTGACAAAAACGTCACGCTTCACAGGCTTTGGCTGGCTGATCAGACAAGCCCCGGCTGAACGACATCCTCACTTTGCTCGCTTGCGGAATTCACGTGCTGTAAGACCTCAGCCCTCAAATTGTATTAATTATAACTTAAAATTGTTTTCATGAAAGATATAATGGAATCATACAGACCACCTTTGCTCAGCTGATGTCAATCACATGTAAATTAATGGATTTAATTTTTCTTATATTTTAACATAGAAATAGTATCTCTTAATTGTAATCTGTCATTATTAGACCATTATTTGCAACTGCCACATTGTGCTGTTAGTGGTGACTCCTACTAAGCGTTAAGAGGTTATTTCATTTTCAGCTGTTGTTTCAAGTCGCACCCTTTGGAACCAATTACTGACACAGAGGGACATATTGCTGTATTTAGCTTGTTTTTCAGCAAAGAGGATTGATCCAACTGGTTACCTCTTGACAAGGAGGTAGAGAATGTTAGAAATGTACGTCAAACTACTTAGAATAATACTAGAGACAGAAACACTAAGTTCAGCCTCCAGATTGGCATGATGTTGTTTAATGGAGAGGTAGTAGTCTGCTTGCCTTAGCATATTTATAGTATTGCTCGGAAGAGTGCGTGTGTGTGTGTGTGTGTGTGTGTGTGTGTGTGTGTGTGTGTGTGTGTGTGTGTGTCTAAGTCTGTGTCTATGTTTGTACTTGAGTGTATGTGTGTTGATATGGTATACGATGCACCAGCTTGCCCAGAAAGAGAGTATCGTTTGTCTATAAGTCGGGCATCTATCCAAATGTACTCGACAAAGAACAATATTGTGAACAGGGAGCTGAACACACACCTGCTCTCTCATAGTCCCTCTACCGGAAAGTGTTTATGAGAGGTTCTTTATCGATGCTATATCTGCTCAGCGTTGGCGCTCTGCAGTTTGCCAGCTCTGAATGTCGCTTATCGGTATTTTTAGGTCAGTTAGCTATATGTGTTGTACCTCTGGGCTAAAAACGCGTCCCCCTCAGTAATCATTATCCCGGCCTGTTTGTGTTTTGTGCGGTCTCTGCGGCGTGTAATGGACTGTGCTTTACATCCCAATGTTCAGCCAGCCAGTCGTATCTCCCTGACCCACGTAACCCCGGTGTGTTTGTGCAGGCTCAGCCTCATTCCTGGGTCTCGCCTGTAACAAGCAACCATTAATAAATCATGCTCTGCTCATTACCCAGGATCTGCTATCAGCCCGCTCTGTGAAATTGATCTAATCTGGTGCCGCTCTCTCATTCTCCCTTTTTCAGGGCTCCACTTCTGTGAAGACCCCACACGCCTCCAAGTACCTCGCAGCTTCCCGTTAGTCAGCGGCTTGTTTCCCCTCTTAACCTCCATTTCCGCTTTCCTCTGCTGTGTTGTGTTCTCAAGCCTCTTAGCGTCCGACTCTGCTTGTGGTATAGCGGCGCTTGATCAGATTTAAGGTGCAAAATATTCGCTGCTGTTTCTCAGCTGCCACGGCAAAATGGATATTAGCTCTATATTTTACATATAATGCAGTGATAGTCATACTGACTGCCACTCCTCTGTCGCTGCCTGTTGGTATAGAGAGGCTCCTATTCTCCATCATGCCTGATAAGATCTAATCAGGGAAAAAGTCCCCTATCTGAGTCTTCCTCATTTGACCTTTTTGGTAATCCTTACCCAAGCCACTTTGTCATTGGTCCAGGTTCCAAATGAGCCAGTAGCCATTAGAATCGAGATTGCCGCGAGGACGTACGGGGGCTCATATATGCCAGGCTCATAGGCCTCACTGCAATCGGCCACGCCTCTCCCATCCAGCTATGGCATATACAGCCATCCACCGGCCAGAGACGCTCTCAGCTTCTACATTATTAAATGGGGGCTGCCAGAAGCTGCAAAGATTAGATTTTGCCGCTATTTATAGACCCTCAAAGAATTCTGGGTTTTTGCTCCATAATTCCCTTGAGCATAAATATATCTATCTTGTCCGTTCTGCGTGACCCAGAAGGAAAGCGGGTACTCGACTTGCATGGTGTAAACTGTATTTCTCCTTCCCTTCCGTCAATATCTTTTGAATTTTGGAAGCAAAATGTGGATTTTGGGGAGGAGTGACCAGCACTCCATGGCATGCAGCTGTAGCTCCTACTTCTGCATGCTAGGAGTCATTAAGTGTGGTGTGCAAGGCTGGCAGTCAGTCCACGCACATGTCTCTGTGGTTTCAACATGTTGGATCTCCATCGAGTAAGGCTTTGATTTTGTCTTAGATCACTGTCGTACATGTGTGTGTGTGTGTCTGTGTGTGTGTGTGTCTGTCTGTCTGTCTGTCTGTCTGTCTGCCTGCGCTGGCTCCAATAACAGATTTTATCATTCTCTGCCACGTACCCTCGACTCCAGTGCATCTACCCAATGCGAATTTAGTATTCCAAGCAAGGACCAGGTCGCCATTCATCAGACTCTGAACCCATCATATGTCAAACGTGGAAGGCCTTGTCTTTCATCACGAGACGGCCTTCGGTGTCAGTATCTCAGCAACGTCTGCGTGCAACACCATTACTCCTCATTAACATCAGCCAAGCCTGTCGGAGAAGGTGTAAACGCTTGTTAAAGTGAAGCGTGCTCCTTCTTGTGCAGGAGAGTCAGAATTCTCCAAAAGCCCTGCAGCATCGTTTCTGACGGACATCAGCCACCCGACCATACTTTTAGTTATGGATGACCGGATTATGCGTGTGGTGGTGTAGAGCAGCCTCAGTTGAGGTCAGAAGCAGCTGATTTGTTATCATTAGTGACAGAATGTGTGTGTGTGTGTGTGTGTGTGTGTCTGTGTGTGTGTGTGTGTGTGTGTGTGTGTGTGTGAGAGAGAGAGAGAGTCTGTGCGTTTCAATTTATTTCAATTTCCGTAGTTTAGCCCCGTGGCCTCGTGGGTTGATTGGACAGTGCTGCAGCCAATTGGAGCATTTTGGCTCCCGGTTCCCATTAATGATCAGGCGTAACCAGATTACGGGGGGGGGCGAGGACAGCGTCAACTGGCAGCTTTGCGTCAGCAAGTCGTCGGGCGCCTTGGCACACGCACACACTCCTCTCAAAGTCAGGCATCA
>OMPJ01029728.1:0-10308 GCA_900312935.1 Carapus acus
TCCGTGCCTCGCCCGGATTACTTACCTGCGTCTCCCGCCATGTTCCCGCTGCGTCTGCTTAATTAGTGACCGCTGTGTTATTAATGGCAGACGCCCGGGAAGGTTTTGGGAATGGAGGATGCGAGGCGTTTACAATCGCGCGGCGACGACACCGCATAGCTATTTCAAAAATGTATGTGAGATGGCCCTGATATGCTGCATGTCTCTGCAAAAGATGATTTTTTTCATCTTTCTGTAGCTCAAATACATGCCCACTTTTGGGGTAGACGTACTGTAAATCATTAAGCTAATTATTTCACTTAGATTGCAAATAGAATGACGGCCTGTGGCATGACTTGAACGGCATCACGTAGCGACAGCGGCAACCGTCGAGCAGGCTTTTATTTTTTTCTTCTGTGAAACCAAATCAAGGTGAAATAATTAAGAAATGTACTTTCCTTGTGCTGCAGGTGCGATGGAGAGAACGTGCGCCATTTAAAGTAGCGATGGGGGACGCTTGCTTGCTTACTGTCTGTAAACAGACAGACAAAATCTGTCCTCGTCCTCCACGTTGGAATATTAAATGGTGCTAACATATCACAGAGTTCTTATTCCGTTAGAGGGAAAATCACTTAATTGACAATCTGTTTCTATCTTGATTTCATTACACAATGTGAATTTGTGTTAGGACAGGGGTCAGCTACCCAAAATGTTGAAAGAGCCATATTGGACCAAAAAAGTAAAAAACAAACCTATCTGGAGCCGCAAAAAATTTAAAAGCCTTATATAAGCCTTATTAATAAATCAAATATTTATTCTTAATATTCTTACAACAATAGAAAACGTGAAGAATCTTTTTGTCACATTTTTCCTCCCAGAAAAACCATATTAAAACAAAAAAAGTACATTTTTCCCATTTTTATCCATTGTCACACGTTTTTGAAAATGCTCCAGGGAGCCACCAGGGCGGCGCTAAAGAGCCGAATGTGGCTCCAGAGCCGCGAGTTGCCGACACCTGTGTCAGGCCAATGAGGATTTCCTGATTCCTGATTCCTGATACGCAACATTCATGTGTATTGTGATGATTGATGACCAAATTTTGCACTCATCTTAACAATTTTCTTAATCAAAAGTGTTTTTTTTATGCTTCCCTTCAGCCTCAATTTGCCTTGTCTGGTATTGCGACACACAGATGCGCAGTCAGAACGCTCTGGATTCAAATTCCAGCGTCGGCTTTCTCAAATATCTCACGACCAAGTGAGATATATTACATATTAAACACTAGCGGTGTTCAGTTCTGTTGCTGAGTGTGTATCATCACACATAAAAGGAAATCTGACCTCGGAGGTGGAAATGATATTCAGCGGTGATTTTGCTACGTCAACAAACGTCAGAGTCTCGCCCCTAAATCCATCAAATCGAAGGTGAGTCGCAGCTGATGCGACGTCGGTGTCTTCCGGCTTCTAGCGGCGTCTGGACTCAGTCCGGGAATTCTGAGAAATTCCGCAGAATAGTGCGGCAGCACGCAAGCCAGCCGTCCACGGGCTGCCGGGCCCCACCGTGTAATTTCCTAATTCGGCCCTCGCAAGACAATCCTTTCTTATCAGCGTCTGACTCTCACATTGGAGGGAAGAGATGGGGAGCTGGAGGCCGTCACACACACACACACACACACACACACACGCGCGCACGAGGGGGAGAAGACAGAGGCATGAAATTACATAAAGGAAAGGGATACAGATAGAAAGACTGAGAGACTGGGGAGCGAGAACAAACAGGGCCTATCAAACGACCACAGACCCAGATAACAAGATAAGGCCTAATCAATCAATCCCCGCACAGAGAGAGAGAGAGAAAGAGAGAGAGAGAGAGAGAGAGAGAGAGAGAGAGATTGCCCTAAGTGGCTCATGAGTCTTGCGCCAAATTAAATCTGCGCACTCCTTCAAGTAAGACCGAATGGAGGGAGCGGGGGCCGGGCGAGAAGGAGAGAGAGAGAGAGAGAGAGAGAGAGGGAGAGAGAGGGAGAGAGGGGGATAATAGGGGGTAATTTCATCGGCGTCGCCCATGATGAAGCTTTTACACGCCAGTTTGAGAGGCCAAACTAAAAGGCTGCAGGTTTGGCGATATTGAATATGAGTGGTGTGTCACGATGAGATTTGTAAGACGATAGGCGGGAATTAGATTACAGGCTCTAATGCGGATATCTGAAAGGGTGTCAGATCTTAAAGGGGTTTGGTCTGCGAGTGTGTATATGTGTGTGTGTGTGTGTGGTGGGGGGAGGTTCGAGGGGGATTAAGAGCTGCCAACATCTTACTTCCTGCATCCCTGCGCAGTGTGTGAGAGTGTTTGTCTCTCGGTTCTGCTCCTGCGGAGGCCAAGAAGACAGGGGAACCTTACACACTCCGATTATCTGTAATTCACTCAGGCCGAGGATCGTACGGCCTCATGAGGGTGTGTGTAGGTGTGTGTTGTTCGTTCATTTGCGTGGCGTGCCCCGCTGAAACATTTCAGACTGATATGGAGCCTTAGCGAAGTTTAGGTGGGTGCGAGTTACGAGTTAGCTCGATGTGGCGCCACCTAGTGGAGTGACACAATATGGCGTCTTTATCGGTCAGCTTCGGTTCAAGCACACGCCTGTTCCAGCTTTGCTGAAAAGTCCTCTCCAACCTCTCTTACGCTCTATGGTTGTTGGTGAGCACCTCGAGTCTCTCTGTGTGTGTGTGTGTGCCCCCAGCCACCACACACACACACACACGCACACACATATCCAATTTCCACCTCACCACAGAGAGAAAACTGTGCTTTAAACCGTCCTCTCGCCAGAGGCTGACATCCATTTCAAGAAATTCTCTTTCTCTCTCTCACTGACCGATTAACAAGTGGAATTTCTTTACTACGCACACACACACACGCTCGCAAAACTAAAAATGGATGCGACAACAAGAGCCAAAAGTGGACACGGAGCTGCTCGGCCTGAGACAGCAGCGCCTGTGTTTCCAGCCGGGGGGGATAAATCTTCCTCCTGGCTTGGCTCTCTCTGCCAAAGTGTGTGTTTCACTTGGACGGCCCCGTTTTTCAGTCGCTGGAAAAACGTCACATGAGGTCAGAAGGCAATAATTAAGACTATATTCAAATGTTTACTCTAGCATCTATTCTAATTGTGTGTGTTTGTGCGTGAGCGTGTGTGTGTGCAAGTGTGTGTGTGTGTGCGTGCAGGCCGACGGAGCGATGGTGACGGACACGAGGCCAAATCCCACTGCGTCATCTGTCGACTCAAAGGGCCCCAGATTGTCGCTGACTGGTGCACGTACGCACGCAGGACGGGGGAGCCGACAACAAACCTGCCCTTTGCCTCCCTCCTCCTTCCCTCCTCTCTCTCCTTTTCAATGGAGGGGAGAGAGTAAAACAAGTGTGTGACTTTTTCCTCCCTCTCCTCCTCGATTCGCTACGTCCGTCGCTACGTCCGTCGCTACGTCCGTTCCCCGCGTCAGCCGGCAGGAAGGTTGGATCGGCGGCGTTGTTGCCGTGTGTGTCTGGAAACCTGACGGAGCGCGTGCACGCACAACAGGACCTCATGTGCATGCACGCACACACACGCACGCATGAGCACGCACGCACACACACACACCAAGGCATACGCACACACACGCACGTGCTCACATGCTAATGTGAACATGCGCAAAAGGACCTCATATAGAGGCACGCATGCACACACACATACACGCATACACACACACACGCACATAGGCACACACACGCACATATGCACACACACACACACACACACGTGCTCACATGCTAATGCAGTTAAGTGATGTTTGGCAGGGTAGGAAACATTTAATGTGCAGCACAGTAGCAAAACAGCGAACCAGACTCTCTCTCTCTCTCTCTCTCTCTTTCTCTCTCTCTCACGCACACACACACACACGCACACACACACACCAAGCTCCCTCTCTCAAGCGCCCCGCACTCGCACACCCTTTAAAGCACCCGAGACGTTTTCAGCTCACACAGCTGTTTTCGCGTCGGCGACACGCAGACACTCGTGCGCACGGACAGAAACACACACACACACATGCATACACAGACACACACACACGCACACACTGCAAGCTGCGAGGATGTTTTTCTATTCGTGTAGTGACAGACAGCCGATAACACACAACAGATCGCTCCCGGCGGAGAACACACAGCCCTCACATCATTAACACCTCCTGCTGTGTGCCGCTGGGCTTTGGGCGTCCGGGGACGGAGGCAGAAAGTCGGGAACAAGAGACGGACGCGTCAGACTCACTGAAAGAAGAAGAGGCGCATGTGTGTGTGTGTGTGACTGTATGCTCGATTGTGTGTGTATGATTGTGTGTGTGTGTGTGTGTGCTCCCAAATGCCTTGGCTCATCTGCTAATTAGTCAGGAGCAATTAAGTACAGTTAAACTAATCACAGGCGGAGGAGGCCAAACACACGGCCACCAGAAACACACACGCACACAAACACACACACACACACAGAGTGACACACGCGCGCGTCTGCCGCCGCCCGACGCTAGCAGGCCCGACGGTGGGGAGTTTGGGCGTAAAGCGAGGGGTTCCTAAAAAGAAAGGAGAGAGAAAAAAGGAGAGGAAAGAGAGATAATCATAAGTCCCCGTGGACAGATTGAGGCGGAGTGGATTCTATCACACGCTATCTCTCATTTATATGCTAATTTGTACCATTAAGAAGGGGCGAGGGAGAGGGAGAGAGAGGGACGGAGCGAGACAGAAGGAGGGAGGTGAGAGGAGAAGAGAGGGGAGGGAAGGAGGGAGAGAAGGTGGAGTACGACGCCAGGTTACTCCTGTTTTGTCGATGGAGGCTTTGTGTCGTCATTGTCATTGTCGTTATTGTCATTGTTGTTGTTATGGTTGTTGTTGTCATGGTTGTTGTCGTTGTTGTTGTTGTTGTCGTCGTCGTCATTGTTGTTGTTGTCGTCGTCGTCGTCGTTGTTGTCGTTGTTGTTGTCGAAGCAATGTCACAGCAAGCAACTCGTTGATGCTTCTGCTGAGGTTGGGCAAATGGGTGGACTGTTTGTCCCATGCTGGTTGCCGTAGTGATGTCATGTCATGTTTAGCCCTAAAATGTAGATAAGACGATTCAATTCAATTCAATTCAATTCAATTCGATCCGATTCGATTCGATCCGATTCGATTCGATTCGATTTGATTCGATTCGATTCGATTCGATTCGATTCAATTTGATTCGATTCGATTCGATTCAATGTTATTTGTTTAGTGCCAAATCATAACAGAAGTCATCTCAAGGTACCTCCAATTCAATTCAAGTTCATTTGTGCAGCACCCTAAAGATATAAGAGAAGAAACACACGTTCATCCCAAATTTCATATGGAAAATAAAGTTGATGAGTCATTGATTTGAACAGAAAAAAGGTTAAATGAGAGGAACAAAGTTTGCGGCCTGAATAGGAGAATTCAGGGTTACTTTTCACAAAAGCTCCAACAGTGTGTGTATCTAAAATTGTCTCGGAAAGAGTGTGTGAGGTGGCAGGACCAAGAGCCGTGTCCAAAATATAAGTTTGCACCACTTCTTCGTGTTGTCCGTCACCAGGTTTGACTCATTGAGTCGACGGATTCGCTCATAGAAACGTCAACACAACATTTCAAACCTCTGAGACCGCACGTCTCCGCTTCTCCTCCGCCCTCACACCTCTCCGTCTCGCCAAACTTTGGCCCCGACAACTCTTGAAGCTCCAGTGGCTGTTGGGTGTGTGTATGCGTGTGTGTGTGTGTGTGTGTGGTGGGACAGTGTGTGGTCGGGACTGTAAGAGGAATTATTCATCAGGAGGGATGAGACGCTGATTTATCGCTCACGTTTGCCCTGTTTCAACATGCGATCCATCCACGGAAAGCACGACGTGTGTGTGCTTAGTATTCCTCTCTTACACACACACACACGCTCACACACACACACGCACTGATCATTACCCACGGCCTCCTGCCTTGTCACAGACACTTAAAGAAACACAAAGACGGGGACCTGAACTAAAATCCTGACTGTTCTTGAGGCGAAATTATTTTCCCGCCTGTATGACTGCGTGTGCGCTGGTGCAAGTGTGTGTGTGCGCGCGCGTGTGTGTGTGTGTGGACCACATACAGAGGGCCTTCCACGGGCTACATACAGAGGTGCTTGTGGGAGTCCCCGGCCTGTGATCGCTTTTCCAGTGGACGAGTCACAAAGACACATTTGTGCGCGAGCAGGAGACAGAGGAGAAGAAGAACAACAAAAACACAAACCGAGAGAGACGCCGGGGACAAGGACACAGCGGCGTGTCCCCCCACGTCCCCTTATTTTTTACGGAAGCTGCCCTCACTCTTAAACCTGCGGTCACCTTTGCATCCGTCTCTCGCTTTCATGATAAAATATATAAAATTTTGCCGCTGTGCGCCAGTTTGAAGACAAACTGTCTCACCCAAGGCGTCCAATGATGTTTTTTGGCCGGTAAAAATCAGATTATGGACCCATAAACTTCCCTGACGTTGTCCCCGTTTTGACCTCTAGCTGGTTCGCGAGACGTCCCACTGACCTGGCGTCCGTCCCCCTCGCTGGGACGAGACTTTCGTGAATTTCATCATGCAATCGACCTCATCAAGACAGAAAGACTCACACACTGACAAATTATTTCTGCTGCGCCACAGACTGGAAATAAACACAACAAATATGGCTCCCAAACAGGCCCCAGTGTGGAGAGGTAAATGGAGACATTAAGTGTTTGTTATGGTTGCAGTTTTTGTCCTCAGAGGACCAATCAGTGCCGCGTATGTGTGTAAGCGTGAGAGGGAGAGAGACGGGAGGGAGAGAGAGATGACAGGACGGATAAAGGATGAAGATAAAGGGTGTAATTCTGAACACGCTGGCTTTTGTTTGAACGTTAAAGCAGGTAAAGAACACAAAGGCGTGTCAGGCGACAGCAGGGAGCCAAAACAGACGTTTCCATCCCATTAGAGGCCTGACAAGCCAAGAAAAAGGAATTTAAAAAAAGAAAAGGCACCAAACTGTTTCTAAGTCTCCATGAAAACATATAGACGGGCCCATGTGCTGCGTAAATGAAGCACCTCGGCGTGCAAACGCTCTAAATGTGCCCGCCTGCGTAAATATTCTCGCCAAAGACAAACACGGACCCGAAGTTAGCGCAGACGTGAGCGATGCTGACACACACACACACGCACGCACACTAAGACACACGCAGACACACGCGGGCACGGCGGTGCGGTGATGGAAGACGCGAGCACGGTTTGAGGGGAGGGGGAATCAACAAATGCTTTCACACATAACAACGAGAGCAGATGTTGGCTTTGGAGGGGAGAGGCTTTCACAATGTTTTATTTTCACACCAAAGTGCAAAAAAAAAAAGAAAGAAAGAAAACACTCACAAGCTATATGTCATATTGCTGCATTTTACTCTCACTTCTTCTTCTTATGCCACATTTGGCTGCAAAAAAATGGGTGTTTTAACTTTTGAAAAGGAAAAGTTCTCCCTATATGGCACTAGTATGTGTTTTTTATTGGACTGCTTATTTCCATATATGTACATATATGGGTTGATTTGGTTATTAGAATCATTAGGACTGAATTTACAACTGAAAAGAGATATAACTGATAAAAACAAAGATGCATCTTGTCCTCCATTGGTCACACTTTCCTCTACTATATATTAATCAGCCTGGTAGACTATAGTGCCTTGCTCAAGAACACTCCGTCACATGTCAGAATATGACGCAGCATCTGGTGGCTCAGCAGAAGCACCGTCATGTGCCAAATCAAGATTATGGCAGATCAAAAACAAAGTACTGGTATTGAAAAATGAAATGCGAAACAAGTGTTTCATTGTCGTATTGTTGTGATGACAAACATTTTCCCATTGTCGCTGCATCACTAGTCCCTGTCCTATTCAGGCCGCACGCAAATGTTCGACAAAATGATTTTGTCAAAGGAGAAACAGAGAAACAAAGCTGAAATGAAAACCGACTCCAGTGTCTCTCTCTATGGTTGTATGTGTTTTGATTCGCATCCCTCAATTTTATTGTTGGATCAACAAGGAGTCTCTGATTGTGACTCTGATTGGAAAGGCCTCTCCCCACGCTACACACAACCTCTGGCACGCCATACATAAATTTGTGATCTTAAAACAAACTTTAGGTGTGTGTGATGATGAAAACAGCGACAGGAGGAGCGCATTTGTTGCATGGCAGCTTCTCTCAGACACAGAATAGCAGTTAGAAACAAGAGTCACATCCCCCAACAAGGGAAACTCAACAAGGTTCATCACCTCCCTGGACGCTCCTGGTAAACCTCAGTCAGCTGAGCAGCATCAGGCCTGAGGTGCCACAGCAAGTAAAGACTCATGCTGCCTCCTAGTGTCTTCAAGGAGATGATGCATTGCCTCGTCAGCTAAATGGACCTGGATGAGCGTCTCTCATGCCATGGTGTTAAAATAATAATCATAGTGTCTCTATTATGGCCTCTCAAACAGTGTAGTGCAGCCTTGGTGGTGTCCCTCACCTCTCAGTGGGGAGGAGGAGGAGCCAGCAGGAGCTCCACACCTCCACTAACACACTATGCTAGAGTCAGTGTGAGGCAAAGACTACTTGGCTGTCTTGATGTGTGTGCTAAAGGTTTTCCCACTCAGAGGAAGACATTCAATGACCTTTGCATGTGTGTGAAGGAAGACCTCCTGCTGCACGTCCTCAGAAAACCTGATGGTGGGAAAGGCTCAGATCGGCCCCCCCAACTTGATAAACCAGCTGCAAGTGGGATCGTGACCGGCCTGGAAACAATGTCGGCCATAAATGTCAAAGCTAATGCAGTCGCTTTGTGGGAGGCTGCGAGACTTTGTATCGTCCAGCTGACAAATCTCTCTGCAAACCCGACGCTGATGCTGAATGTCTACTGCCTGAAGGCTGCACAGTCCTGAGACCAGAGCCCCAAAGCCCCTGTGTCTCTGTGGCCGGAGCTCCAAATCATCCCCACTGAGACAGCAGGCCTGTCCAGAACATGATTTGGACTCTTGACAGCTTACCATTGCTGTGACATTATTCATACAGTAGATATGATGGAGACAACAACAGTTGTATAATATACTGTCCGTTAAAAAATATTTAAAAAAATATATAATGATAGTTACTCATACTTAAATTCATGAATTTATTCATCTCTCTATCTTTTGGGTCATTCTAATGTTGAGTTGTGAATTTTTTTTACTATAGTTCATCTGGGACAACAACAAGAAAATTACTTATCTTTTGTGTTATTCCAACCCAAAAAAATTGAATTTGGGGTGCCCAATTTTTTTCTAAATTTCATCAAGAAAAATTACAAGAAAATGATTTTGTCATTGCTTTTCTTTTGAAATTTATCACATAAATCCCAAAAATGTCCAGACCAGATGAGTCATGAATACAAAGACTGTAGGCGAAATTGGTGTGATGTGAACACAAACACAAAAACAACAGGTGTATCAAACAAATTTTTATGTTCCTTTTCAATCAAGGCAAAAATGTTTTATAGTGCCAAATACAAGTTTATTACACTGAAAAAAAAAGATATATTATCTTTCACAGACCCTTAGCTAGCAAGTCACATTCAGGGCCATTCTGGGTTTACTGGATTTGATTAAATCTGCAGATCCCGATCCAATATGGACTGGGGGCGGTGCTGCTCTCAGCAGCTGCTTACACTTTGAATAGGAAACCTGAGTCGGAGCCACAGTCCTGCTTTTGGTGACAATCAAAGACAAATCACAACATTGAAAATGACAAAAGGGGGCCAAGGACAAGAAAAACACAGAGGTGCAGCTTGCAGCGTCATATGTGGCTCCAAATGCACGCTAAAAAACTCAGACATACTGAGCAGAAGTTACGTCTGTGTGTGTGGCAGGGACTGGACGTGTAGCCTGAGTGTGCTGAGTGGCAAATGTCTGCATCCATCTCCTTAAAATCTCACCGTTGTGGTGACACACTCAGTCAAGGGGAGGCAGTGACAAGATGCTTAACCTCTGAACCCTGCACCAGTATTTCGTTGAGGAAAAAAAGGAAAAATTGGACTGTTTGTTGTTGTGTTGACACAATAAATAAATACCAGAATGACAACTGGAGCTTTAAATATAATCATACAACTGCTGGTGAGCGTCAATAGGAGCGTGTGTGTGTGTGTGTGTGTGTGTGTGTGTGGCTGGTGGGTGGGTGGGAACACTGAGATGATCCAAAAGACAGAGGAAGGAAGCACATTTTTCAAATAGCTCAGAGAATGACAGATGACTTGCGTCTAAGCATACACACACG